>VXBR01004473.1:7674-22873 GCA_013400215.1 Cisticola juncidis
TCCCTTTTTATCCCCATTTCCCTCCCTTTTTATCCCCATTTCCCTCCCTTTTTATCCCCATTGGCTGAGGTACTTTTGAAAGGCACAGACTTCCCAAATCACCTCATGCAGACCCCTTCTATTTTCTTTTTGTCACCCCAATTTATCTTTTCCTCCTGTCAATCGGTGGATTTCCTGTGGAATTTGTGCTTCCTCCCATCATTTCTTTCCTCCCTCAGTTCCCAGTTTTATTTATCAGCAGCCCCAGTTTGTTTGTCAAGACAAATCTCTCCCATTCCTTTTATCAATCATTTCAATCCCTCCCATTGTTCCTTTTATCTCTCCCTGATAGTTTTTATCAATGAGCAGACCCTGGGTTTGTTTGTAAAACAAATCACCCTCATTCCTTTCACTGAAGGAATTCAGGAATCTTCCACCCCCAGGAATATCCCATAATTCAGATTTTTGTTGGGATGTTCAATCTGAGCACCAGGAATTTCTTCCCTTAATGAGTCTCCTGAGGCCAGACTTGAATTCTGTGACTTAGAAAGATTCCCTGAAAAAAACCTCTTGGGATGAGGAGTTTGACCTTTTGCTCAGGCAGATGTTCCAGTAATTAATTCTTAATTATCTCATCTGCTGCTCTGAACTTCCCTTTGAGTTCTCCAGAACCACACCGTGGTGTAATGCATTACTAGAAGGTTCCTGGCAAAAAATCAGCCCTGGAGTCAGACTTCAAACATTCCAATTTAAGAGCAGGACAGTAATTTAGCTCATTATAAATAGAAGGGCATTTGAACAGCTCAGAGCCAGGTTTGGGTTTGGATTTCCTGTCTTTGGGAGTTGGTTTAAATCCCAAAATGTGGTCAAAGGCGAACTGAAGCCACCTGGTGATTCCCACACCTTGTTCAAGGGGTGGAAATCCAAAAACAAAACAAAAAAAGGACAGCAAACCCTTGTTGTGAGGATAACAAAAATAAAATTAAACCAAGCCCTTGTTGTGAGAATAACAAAAAAAAAAAGAGAAAAAAAAAAAGAAAAAGAAAAGATGCCAAACCCTTGGGATAACAACAACAAAATGTCACCAAATCCTTGTTGTGAGAATAAAAAAATTGGGGAAAATTTTGAGAATAAAGGAACAGGAAATTCCTCCAGCTTGGAGAAGGGAACAGCACGTGGGTGTCCTGGGTCTGGGCAGCTCCAAAACGTGACCAGACCCTCTGGATTTGCCAAACCCCTGTTTGTGGTGGGCTGGAATCTGCTGAGGTTTGTGTAATGCAGGAGCAGCTCCATCATCCTGGGCAGCCACGTGAGGGAGCAGAACGTGGAACTCGCTGTTCCCTCAGCCTGGAATCGCCCTCTGCATTCCCATCCTTTTTTTTTTGGGTTTTTTTTCCTGTTTCCCTTCCCTTTTTTTTTCCCCTTTTCCCTTCTGCTCATCCATGGAGCGTCCCCTGGGGTGAGTGACACCCCTGCAGCAGCCAGAGGGGCACATTTTGTTTGGAAAATGAGATTTTTTTGGGCTCTGGGTGCACAGGGAGGTCTCCAGGCTCTCAGGCTGTGTCCCTGTTCACACTCGGTTCTGTTCCAGCTGCATCCCAGGAATTTGGGTTTTCCCAGGGTGCTGGGAAGGAGCAGCCTCACCGTGGGTGTTTCACAGGCTGAAATCAGCTCCCAGTGCCTGAACTGGGAGCCCCAGTTAAGGCAAACTGGGAGAGCAGCACCTCCCACAGAGCTCAGGGTGTGGCAGGAGGATTCACCCACCTTGAACAGACCCTGATTAAACAATTCAGCTTTAATTCCATGAGAGGAGGAGACACTGAGCCCAGAGCTCGTGGCTGTGTTGATGTCCTGGGATGGAGAGGATGGAATTAAACTCCCAGGACTGGGAGAAGGCAAATGTTGGATGCACAGCCCCAATCCTGGGGGTTTGAAGTGCAGTGGCTTGGGAGGAAATTCAATTTTACCAACATTTCATCACATTTTGGCTCCATTTCCGTGCCATAATTTCCCTAAGAGCAGCCCTGCCAGGGTTCTGTGGCTCAGGGAGGTCCTGCCCTTGTCACCCTTGTCACCCTTGTCACCCTTGTCACCCTTGTCACCCTTGTCACCCTTGTCACCCGTGTCACCCTTGTCACCCCATGGAATGGCTTTTCCAGGCTGGGAATGCCAGCCTGGCTCCCTCCTGCATTCCTGGAGCTTCTCCCTCCAGCTCTGGTCCAGGCTTTTCCCTCCTCAGCCCCTCGGTGGCTGCAGAAGCTCCAGATGGGAACCACAGACGGGGTTTTAATGAGAGGGAGGCAGAAAAAAGGGACAAAATTCCCATTTCCCAGCAGCCTCCCCCAGGAATGCCCTCCTGTTTGTCCCACTGTGGTGTGAGGGGTGGCCCAAACCCGTTAATTAACCATTAATTAAACCCAACCCCATTAATTAAACCCAGCACATTCACATCTCTGCCTCATTCTTCTAACCAGTTTTGGAGGCAGGAGCTGAGTTTTGTAGGAGGATCATTCCCTTCCACGTTTTCCTGATGGAAATTCCAATTTTCTGCTGCTGCTCGTCCTGGGACGACCCCGATGATTCCATTTCTCTCCAGTTCTCTGCTGTTCCTCTCAGTGCTGGAATCCTCCAGCTGCCCCAGATTTCTTTTCCTGAGCTCCTCATTCCACCCTGTGGATGTTTTACTCACAGCCAGCGTGTCCATGTCCCAGTCAGGAATGTCAGGCCTGGACTGGGAGCAGATTCCAGCACAGCCAAAAGGTCACAAACTGTGAATCCCTACAGCTGAGGTTTGTGAATTATGAAACAGTGGAAACTTGGCTTTTCCTGGGATTCTTGCATGCTTGAGTGGCAGAGAATACTGGAAAAAATTTAACAGTGAAATTGTTCACAGTAATCTCACAGATTTTCGTTTTATTTTTCAAAATAATCAGATTTTTTCCAAGTTTTGGAATGCTGGAGGTCGCTGTGGCATTCACAACCTGCCAAGAGCGTTCCCTCACCACACAAAAGGAATTTTTTCCCTGTTTTTTCTCAAGGAATGGGTCCCATCCACCTGAATGAGATTGAATGCACAGGCTTTGAGAAATCAATCACAGACTGCAAGTTCAACACGGAGTCCCAGGGCTGCAACCACGAGGAGGACGCGGGCGTGAGGTGCAACGTGCCGGCCATGGGCTTCCAGAACCAGGTCAGGATGGGACACAGGGAATTCTGCATGGGGTCATCCAATCATTCTGGGGTTTCTGGGGAATGGGAATTCTGCATGGGGACATCCACTCATTCCAGGATTTCTGGGGAATGAAAGCTTCTTCCCCAGCTGCTGCCCTTTCCCTTGGAATTTTTCATGGATTTACGTGTTCTGTGTCCTGCAGCTTTACCTGAGCAAGGGCTGCAGTGTCTACGAGGGTTGGAGATATCAAATCCTTCCTGAATTTTTGGGGAACAAAACCTTCTTCCCCAGCTGCTGCCCTTTCCCTTGGAATTTTGCCGTGGATTTATGGATTCCATGTCCTGAGCAGGAGCCGCAGCCCCTACGAGGGTTGGGGCCATTTCCAGCTGGGAATATCCAATCATTCCGGAGTTTCTGGGGAACAAAACTTTTTTCCCCAGCTTTTTCCCTTTCCCTTGGAATTTGCCGTGGATTTATGGGTTCCATGTCCTGCAGCTTCACCTGAACTGGGGCTGCAGCCCCTTCGAGGGTTAGGGATATCCAATCCTTCCTGAATTTTTGGGGAACAAAACCTTCTTCCCCACCTCTTTCCCCTTCCCTTGGAATTTTTCATGGATTTATGGGTTTCATATCCTGAGTGGGGGCCACAGCCCCTACAAGGTTTGGAGTCACTTCCAGCTGGGAATTTTCAATCATTCCAGAATTTTTGGGGAGCAAAACCTTTTTCCCCACCTGCTGCCCTTTCCTTTGGAATTTTGCCGTGGATTTACGGGTTCTGTGTCCTGCAGCTCCACCTGAGTGGAGGCTGCAGCCCCTTTGAGGGTTGGGGTCACTTCCAACTGGGAATTTTCAATCATTCTGGAATTTTTTGGGAACAAAACCTTCTTCCCCAGCTGTTTCCTTTTCCCTTGGAATTTTCCATGGATTTCCGTGTTTGTCCCGCAGCTCCAGCTGAGCGGGGGCCGCAGCCCCTACGAGGGTTGGAGTCACTTCAACTGGGAATTTTCAATCATTACAGAATTTTTGGGGAACAAAACCTTCTTCCCCAGCTGTTTCCTTTTCCCTTGGAATTTTGCTGTGGATTTATGGGTTCTGTGTCCTGTAACTTTACCTGAGTGGGGGCTGCAGCCCCTTCGAGGGTTGGGGCCACTTCCAGGTGGGGATATCCAATCATTCCAGAATTTCTAGGGATTTCCCCACCTCTTTCCCTTTCCCTTGGAATTTCCCATGGATTTCCTTGTCTCTGTCCCGCAGCTGCGGCTGAGCGGGGGCTGCAGCATCTACCAAGGCTGGGGTCACTTCCAACTGGGGATACCCAATAATTCCGGAATTTCTAGGGAACTAAACCTTTTCCCCCACCTGTTTTCTTTTCCCTTGGAATTTTCCCATGGATTTATGGGTTCTCTGTCCCGCAGCTGCGGCTGAGCGGGGGCCGCAGCCCCTTCGAGGGCCGTGTGGAGGTGCTGGCCCCGCACAACGGGAGCCTGCGCTGGGGCACCGTGTGCAGTCACAACTGGGGCACCGTGGAGGCCATGGTGGTCTGCAGGCAGNGTTCCAAGAGGAGCTTCAAGGGTTGAGCTGGAAGGACCTCGAGGGTGGGGTCTCGTCAGGAATGATGGGACAGGGGGAATGGCTCCCTATGGCTCCCTGCTGCCAGAGGGCAGGGTCAGGTGGAANAGCCCTGCAGCCCAGAGAGGAAAAGGCATTTTTTCCCTGAGCTGAGGCTGCTGGAATTTGGGAGAGAAAAGGCCCTTATGCTGCCCCAGCCCCGAGCATAAAGCCCCAGTGTGCAGAACAGGGCAGCCCTGTGTGCTCCCAGCCCTCCCAAACTCCGGGCGACTCCGGGGGTTTCTTTTCCTGGAAGCTGCTCCCAGCTCGGACACGGACAGGTCTCATCGGGGTTTATTTCAGGTTCTTTCTCCCCTCCCCTTCTCCCAAGTTTTGGGGTTTGGTGGGTTTGGGTTTGGGTGTTGTTGGTGTGTCATTCCCAGGGGTTTTGTGAGGATGAGAGGAGAGGGAATTTCATTGGGAACTGGAATGATGGGATGAGGGGGAATGACTGCCAGAGGACAGGGTTATGTGGAATATCAGGAATAAACCCTTCCCTGGGAGGGGGGGGAGGGGCTGGATGGAATTCCCAGAGGAGCTGTGGCTGCCCCTGGATCCCTGGGAGTGTCCAAGGCCAGCTTGGAGCAACCTGGGATAGTGGAAGGTGTCTCTGCCCATGGCAAAGGGTGGGACTGGATGGGCTTTGAGGTTTTTAAGGATTTAGTGACAAATCTTCTGCTTCCCTGAGTTCTCTGTTGTTTTCTCTCAGCTCAGTTTTCCTGACATTCCCCAGTCCCTGCTTGGGCTGGTGGCTGCCTGCAGGTTCCTGTCCCTCCCTGAAATGCAGAGGTCAAGTTCAAACTGGTGTCAGGCTTCCTGGAAAATTGGGATTTTGCTCCAGTGCAGCCCTGAGCAGTGGGACCAGACCCAGCTCCATGAATTGTTTCTTTCCCTGCTCCTCTCCTGCCCCAAACCCTCCCTGCTTGTCCAGGAATGACCCCTCAGTCCTGCCCCACCCCTGGGAGTGTCCCAGGCCAGGCTGGACCGGGCTTGGACCAGCCTGGGCTGGTGGAAGCTGTCCCTGCCCATGGGGTGACCTTTAAGGACCTTTCCAACCCAAACCATTCCTGATCTCTGCCACCCCGGGCTCATGGACAGGTCCCAGCCCTTCCCTAGGGCCAGGGAGGGATCTGCAGGATCCTCAGGGGATGTTCTGAGCTTGGACCCCCGGCAGGGAGGGGGCTGGAGCTGCCCTGGTGCTGCTGGAGCCGTTCCCTGCTCCTGCTGCTTCCTCCAGCTGATTTCCCCTCCAAATCCCGGGAGCTGAGCACCTCCACCCCTGAGCCGTGGCCTTTCCGACTGCCCGGCTCTGCTGGCACAGCCCTGCAGCCCAGAGAGGAAAAGGCATTTTTTCCCTGAGCTGAGGCTGCTGGAATTTGGGAGAGAAAAGGCCCTTATGCTGCCCCAGCCCCGAGCATAAAGCCCCAGTGTGCAGAACAGGGCAGCCCTGTGTGCTCCCAGCCCTCCCAAACTCCGGGCGACTCCGGGGGTTTCTTTTCCTGGAAGCTGCTCCCAGCTCGGACACGGACAGGTCTCATCGGGGTTTATTTCAGGTTCTTTCTCCCCTCCCCTTCTCCCAAGTTTTGGGGTTTGGTGGGTTTGGGTTTGGGTGTTGTTGGTGTGTCATTCCCAGGGGTTTTGTGAGGATGAGAGGAGAGGGAATTTCATTGGGAACTGGAATGATGGGATGAGGGGGAATGACTGCCAGAGGACAGGGTTATGTGGAATATCAGGAATAAACCCTTCCCTGGGAGGGTGGGGCTGGATGGAATTCCCAGATTTGCTGTGGCTGCCCCTGGATCCCTGGGAGTGCCCAAGGCCAGGCTGGAGCCCCCTGGGACAGTGGGAGGTGTCCCTGCCATGGCAGGGGTGGAACTGGATGAGATTTAAGGTTTTTAGGGATCTAAAGGTTTTTAGAAATCAAAAGGTTTTTAGGGATCAAAATTTCTGCTTCCCTGAGCTCCCTGCTCCAGCACCCTTAGGCAAATCCTCCTGAATAAGGCTGGGTTTTGCCCTGGTGGGAGAATCCACACTTCAGGCAGGCAAATATTCCCCTGAGAGCCCCCAAACCTCTGTGAAATTCCTTTCCCTGCCTTTTCCACCCAGGAAACGTGGTACTGGCACGGGGACGTCAGCGCCGACGACGTGGTGATGAGCGGGGTGAAGTGCTCGGGGACAGAGATGTCCCTGTCCCACTGCCGCCACGACGGGCCCCACGTGTCCTGCCCCAGGGGAGGGGGACGCTTCGGGGCCGGCGTGTCCTGCTCGGAGAGTGAGTGCTGGGAGGGATCCCACCGGGAACGGGGGATTGGGAATGGGCAGGGAGCGGGGGGAGCGGGCAAAGGAGCGGGAGCGACCTCATGGAGAGATCCTGGTGTGCCTGGGAGGGTCCAGGGACAGCCTGGAGAGAGCTGGGACGGTGGGAGCTGTCCCTGCCCTTGGTGGGGTGGGATGGGATGGGATGGAGAATGGAAATGAGATGGAGAATGGGAATGGGAATGGGACGGAAAATGGAAAGTGGAATGGGATGGAGAATGGAAATGGGAATGGGGACAGAGAGGGAGAATGGGAATGAGGAGGCAGAGGGGAGTGGAGATGAGAATGGGGAAGAGGATTGAGATGGAGGAAAATTAATGGAGATGAGAGTGGGGATGAAATGGAAATGGGGATGGGGATGGGATGGGGAATGGAAATGGGAATGGGGACAGAGAGTGAGAATGGGAATGAGGAGACACAGGGGGGGGGAGATGGAAGTGGAGGGAGGGANAGTGGAGGTAGGGATGTGAATGGGACAGGTGGGAAATGGGATGGAGAACAAAGATGGGAGTGAGGATGAAGATGGAGAAGGAGAGGGGAGTGGAGATGAGAATGGGGAGGAGAATGGAGATGGAGAAAAATGAATGGAGATGAGAGTGGGGATGAGATGGAAATGGAGATGGGGATGGAAATGGAGATAAAACGGGATGGGACGGGGATGGGAATGGGATGGAAATGGAGATAGGGATGGGATGGGATGATCCTTAAAACCCAAACCATCCCATGACCCTGATGGGACTCTTTGAGTGAGTCTGGGGCTCAGGGGCAGGACCACCCCCCACCTCCCTTTTTGGGGTGTTTCATTTGATTCCCCCCCATCCCTGCCTCCCTCCAGCCGCCCCTGACCTGGTGCTGAACGCGGAGCTGGTGGAGCAGACGTCCTACCTGGAGGACAGGCCCATGTTCCTGCTGCAGTGTGCCCTGGAGGAGAACTGCCTGGCCAGCTCTGCCCACAACACCTCGCTCACCTCGGGCTACCGGCGCCTGCTGCGCTTCTCCTCGCAGATCCACAACAACGGCCAGTCCGACTTCCGCCCCAAGAACGGGCGCCACGCCTGGGTGTGGCACGACTGCCACCGGTGGGTGGCACAGGGAGGGGGTCAGTGCCATCCCCAGCCTGGGTGTGGCACTCAGGGGGAGGTCAGTGCTATCCCCAGCCTGGGTGTGGCACAACTGCCACCGGTGGGTGGCACAGGGGGGTTGGTGCCACCCCCAGCCCCTCCTGGGGTGAGCAATGAAGGGATTTGGTCCCGGGCTGAGCCTGGGTTTGGTGGCTGCGAGTGACATTCCGTGAGTTTGGGGAGTTTTTCCTGAATTAATTCTTCCTTCATGTTGTTCTTGCCAGTTGGGAATTGGGCACTGCCTGTGCCTTACCCTGAGCTAGGCTCTGCAGAGGGGCCCTGCTGGGTCCCAGAGAGGGGTTTTGGGGCTGGGACGGGCATTCCCAATGCTGGGATGGGCATTCCCAAAGCTGGGCTGGCATTCCCAATGCTGGGATGGGCATTCCCAGAGCTGGACTGGCATTCCCAACCCTGGGAATCCCAACCCTCACCCCTCCCACAGGCACTACCACAGCATGGAGGTGTTCACCCACTACGACCTCCTGAACCTGAACGGCACCAAGGTGGCCGAGGGGCACAAGGCCAGCTTCTGCCTGGAGGACACCGAGTGCGAGGCAGGTCTGTCCTGGAATTCCAGCCCCTTCCCACAGGGAATTCCAGCCCCTTCCCACAGGGAATTCCAGCCCCTTCCCACCGGGAAATCCAGCCCCTTCCCATGGGGAATTCCAGCCCCTTCCCACTGGGAATTCCAGCCCCTTCCCACCGNTCCTTCCCAGGCCGGGGATGGCTCCCGAGGGTGGAATGGGGACTGGGAGAAGCCAGGAACCTGCCAGGGAGGGAGGGAGGGACTGATGGATAAAGGATGGATGGATGGATGGATAAAAATGGATGGAAGAAGGATGGATGGATGGATAGATGATGGATGACGGATGGATTAATGGGATGGATGGATAAATGATGGAACTGATTGATTGGATGGATGGATTAATGGGATGGAGGGGTGGATGGGTGGAGGGATAGATGGATGGAAGGGGGATGGATGGATGGATGGAAGAAGGATGGAGGGATGGATAAAGGATGGATGGAAGAAGGATGGATGATGGAATGGATTAATGGGAAGGATGGATGGATGGACGGACAGATGTTTGGATGGTTGGATGGATTTGAGCCCCCCAGGTCCCCCATTTTCCACCCTCAGCCCCCTCCATCCAACTCTGAGCAGCTCCAACCCCCAAAGCGTGCATTTCCTGCTCCTCACCGAGTGAGGAATTCCAAAAGAATCCTCCAGCTGCTGGGCTGGGAAGGGGCAGCTCCTTAAACCTCACCTGAACCCCCACACCTGGAGCCCCCACTGCCCATGGGGAACAACCTGAACTTCCTGGGAATTCTGCTGAGGATTTCACACCTCCTCCCTCCTCCTGCTCCCCAGACATCCAGAAGCAGTACGAGTGTGCCAACTTTGGGGAGCAGGGCATCACTGTGGGCTGCTGGGACGTCTATCGGCACGACATCGACTGCCAGTGGATCGACATCACCGACGTGCCCCCGGGGGATTACCTGTTCCAGGTGGGAGAGCAGCCTGGGGACTGCATTAACCACCCATCCTGCTTTGAACTCACCAATCCTGCTGCTTTTAACTCACCAATCCTGCTATTAACTCATTAATCCTGCTTTTAACCCACCCATCCTGCTTTTAACTCACCAGTCCTGCTGCTTTTAACCCACCCATCCTGCTTTTAACTCACCAATCCTGCTTTTAACTCACCAATCCTGCTTTTAACTCACCCATCCTGCTTTTAACTCACCCATCCTGCTTTTAACTCACCAATCCTGCTTTTAACTCGCCAATCCTACTGCTTTTAACTCACCAATCCTGCTGCTTTTAACTCACCAATCCTGCTGCTTTTAACTCACCAATCCTGCTATTAACCCACCCATCCTCCTGCTTTTAACTCACCAATCCTCCTGCTAAAAATGCTAAAAAAATGCTAAAAAATTGTAAAAAAACCCCCAAACCAACTGCACCCTTTGAAATGCCCCTCCCAACACCCCCATCCCTGCAGGTGGTGATCAACCCCAACTTCGAGGTGGCGGAGTCGGATTATTCCAACAACGTCATGAAGTGCCGGAGCCGCTACGACGGGCAGCGCATCTGGATGTACAACTGCCACATCGGTGAGGGGACAGCCCGAGGGGATTCCGGGGAATTCCTTGTTCCCAGGGCTTTTCCCTGCTCTCCTGGTGCTCCCAATGGATTTTCCCTGCTCTCCTGATGATCCCAAAGGCTTTTCCCTGCTCACCCTGTGCTCTCCTAATGTTCCCAAATGCTTTTCCTGCTCTCCTGATGCTCCCAATGGATTTTCCCTGCTCTCCTGATGATCCCAAGGGCTTTTTCTGGGCTCACCTGATGCTCCCAAGGGCTTCTCCAGTGCTCTCCTGGTGTTCCCAAAGGTTTTTCCTTTACCTGATATTCCTGAGTGCTTTTCCCATCCTTTCCTGATGCTCCCAAGGGCTTTTCCCTGCTCACCCTGTGCTGTCCCGATGTTCCCAAAGGTTTTTCCTTCTCCCGATATTCCCAAGTGCTTTTCCTGTGCTTTCCTGATGTTCCCGAGTGCTTTTCCCTGCTTTCTTGATGTTCCCAATGGCTTTTCCTCTGCTTTCCTGATGATCCAAAGGCCTTTTCCCTGCTCTCCCAGTGTTCCCTAGAGCTCTTCNTCCCAATGTTTTTTCTAATGTTTTCCAATGTTTTTCCCCAGTGTTTTCTCTCCTGGTGTTCCTCCGTGCTTTTCCCTTCTCTCCCAGTATTCCCAAGCACTTTTCCCCACTCTCCCAGTGTTCCCAAACACTTTTTCCCGCTTTCCCGATGTTCCCCAGTGTTTTCCCCTGTTCTCCCGGTGTTCCAAAGCCCTTTTTCCCACTCTCCTGGTATTCCCAAACCCTTTTCCCCAGTATTCCCGAGCCCTTTTCCCTGCTCTCCCGATATTCCCTTTTCCCTGCTCTCCTAGTATTCCCGAGCCCTTTTTCCCCTGATATTCCCAAGCTCTTTTCCCTTTTCCCCGGTATTCCTGAGCCGTTTTTTCCCAGTATTCCCAAGCCTTTTTCCCCAATATTCCCAAGCCATTTTCCCTTTTATTCCCGAGCCCTTTTCCCTGATATTCCCAAGCCCTTTTCCCTGCTCTACCAGTATTCCCGAGCCCTTTTCCCTTTTCCCTGGTATTCCCAAGCCCTTTTCCCTTTTATTCCCGAGCCCTTTTCCCTTTTCCCGGTATTCCCGAGCCTTTTCCCCTCCTGCTCACGCCCTGCTCTCCCTGTTTTTCCCTGCTCTCCCTCCAGGCGGTTCCTTCAGCGAGGAGACGGAGCAGAAGTTCGACCACCTCAGGGGACTCACAAATAACAACGTCTCTGCCCGGTAGAGAATTCCCACTAATTTAAGGCAGGACTCCTGCTCCGGCCCTTCCCGAACCACTGCACCCCCAGGAACTCCAGAACTCGGAATTCCAGCCGGATCATTCCCGAAAAAACCTCTCCCTCCCCACTTAGGTGCTCAAGGTGCCCTCTGCAATTCCAGCTCCGACTTTTCACCATCCCAAAGATTCCTCCTGAGTTTTTTTTGCAGCACTTCTCGCCTCAGCTCGGGTGCCAACCACCCAAAAATGCCTTTATCCTTCAAAAATGCCTTTATCCTTCAAAAATGCCTTTATCCCTCCTTTCCAAGGCGTTTTTTGGGAATTTTTCCAGCTCTTTTCCACTCCGTTTGTGCCGCCGCTCCCTGCGCTCCTCAGCACCGGCTCCGCTTCGGCAAGGAAATACAAGGAAAGGGGAAAAAAGGAAAAACGAAGAAGGAATAATAATAATAAAAAAAAAAAAAGGAGCAGCTTTTTTTGTGAGCAGAACAGTGAAAAGCTGAAATTTAATACTGCAGTGAAACCTCGGATCCAACAACCACCAACGCTCCGGAGGGGAGCAAAGGCAGAATTCACATGGAATTTCACATGGAATTTCATTTCCTATTTCATTTCATATTTCATATTTCATATTTCATATTTCATATTTCATTTCATATTTCATTTAATATTTCATTTCATATTTCATTTCATATTTCATTTCATTTCATTTCATATTTCATTTCATATTTCATTTCATTTCATATTTTATTTCATTTCACATGGAATCAAAGCTCCCCCAGCACCCAGAACTCAGCAGATTCCCAGGGGTGAGGCCTCTCCCATCCCATGGGGATTTTCCACCCTCCAAGGTCACCTCCTGCCTGGAGATTCCGTATTTTTTATTTTTTTAAGGGATAAATTTCACCCAGGGTGTTGCATCCAGAGGGAATTCCCGGCTCTCACCCCCTGGGATCTGCTCCTGTGGGAATTCCCAGCGCTCCTCTGTTTGTTTGAGGACGTGTTTGGCTACAGAGATCCAATAAAAACCTTTTTCCCAAGGAGGAAAAAACCCACAAAAATCACTTTACAAGCCCTTGGTGTATTTTTCCTCACAATTCCTGGAATTTTGGGGGTGGTTTTCCTCCTTTTCTACAACCAAAGTTACCTGAAATTCCAACCAGCAAACTTCCCCAAACCCCACCTCACAGGGATGTTGTGAGGCTGAAAAATGCAGGAAATATTCAGATTATTTGTCATTTCTCCAGCTCTCCACAGAGCTGGCAAAGGGTTTGAACCTCCTGGCAACTGGAAAATTCCATTTTTCCCTCAGAATTCCAGCCCTGGAGCCCTGAAGCTCATTTTAACCCCAGCTCTGGGCACATCAGCACAGCCAAATCCTGGAGGGTTTTTCCCCTTAATGAGCAGATCCCAACTTTCCTCACCAAAAGGGGAATTCAGGCCCTTGAAACTCTGTAAATAAGGAAAAAAATCCCTCAAACTTGTATCCTCTGCCTGTCAATTTTCTGGGATACCTGAACAGCAACATCACAACAAACGTGGAACGGATTTTCCAACTCCTGCCCTTGCTTAGAGTTGAATTCTGGCCAAAAAATCCGATTTTCTTACTCTTAATGCCTATTTTTTCTTTTTTTTTTTTTGTGGAAAACAAAGCAGGAATAAGGAACAAAGAAACCCCCTTATCCCTGCAGCCACCCAAACACCCAACCAAGAAATTCCAGCACCTCCCAGGGCTCCAGGAAAACCTGAACAAGAAACTTTTCCCAATCCCAACTTTCCCAAGCTGGTGCTGACCCTGCTCTGCATGCATTTCACAGCACAGCCATGCTCCTCTGTACAGCGTTTTTTGGGGAATTTTTTGGGTTTTTTGGGGTTTTTTGGGATTATTCCTGCTGCTCCAGGGGTTCTGGAGGGGAATCCTCAGTCCCTGCTGGCTCCTGCTGCCGCTGCCTCCAGCCCAGGGCGTGGGACAGGACCCTCCTGGCCACGCCTGGGTCTGTCTGGGGCCTCTCCTTCCCCAGCTGCAGCAGTTCTGGGGGAAAAAAAGGAAAATTTTATCCATTTGGGGCTTGGTCAGGGAGAAATTGGTGGTTAAATCCCAAAAATCAGCTTTTTTCCCCGCTGTTTAATTTGTTTATTCCCTGTGTCTCTGAATAAATTGGGTTTTTTGTCTCAGGGAGGGGGAGTTTTGCACTGGGGTTGTTTGGTCTCTGTAAAGCTTCAGGGAAATTGTTCCCCCTCCTCTTCCAGGAATTGTTCCTGGCAGAATTCCCAATATCCCTGTGAAAAACCCATTCCCAAATTCCCATCCCTGTGAAAAAACCCAGGCAATTTATCCATTAAAATTTATCCATGAAAATTTATCTATTAAAGTTTATCCATTAAAATTTACCCATGAATATTTACCTATTAAAGTTTATCCATTACAATTTATCCATGAAAATTTATCTATTAAAATTTATCTATTAAAATTTACCCATTAAAATTTATCCATGAAAATTTATCCATGAAAATTTATCCATTAAAATTTACCCATGAAAATTTATCCATGAAAATTTATCTATTAAAATTTATCCAGGAAAATTTACTCATGAAAATTTACCCATGAAAATTTATCCATGAAAATTTATCTATTAAAGTTTATCCATGAAGATTTATCCATGAAAATTTATCTATTAAAATTTATCCATATAAAATTTATTAAAATTTATCCATGAAAATTTATCTATTAAAATTTACCCACGAAAATCTATCCATGTAAGATTTATCCATATAAAATTTATCCATATAAAACTTGATCCCAATTGAAAACTCCCCCTCCAAACCAGCTGCTGAAATCCTTGGAAAAACAGCAAGAAAAAAAAATAATAATCTGCATTTTAAATGAAATCTGAATATTTCAGGTAACTTGGGAAGCCCTTGGTCAGTGCCCTCTGTTTTTTGGAATTGTTGAAATTCCATCTGCAAGGAATAAATCCAAAGTTCCACCAAGTCCACAATAATTTGGATTTGGGGATAAATTAATTAATCTTTTCTCAATTTGTTATCTACGCAGCAAGGGGGGGCTTTGCTTGTTTTTCCAGAATTTTCATTCATTAAAATAAATAAAATAAAATTTAGAAAGGGACACTGTCAGCTGATTAAAATCCAAATTCCTATTTGGAAAATAATCACTTGAAACTGGATACCAACAGAATTTCTGTTTAACTGTTGTATTTAATGATGATTTTTAATTTAACCTGGTTCAGAAGAGTGAATAAATGAGCAAAGAGGTGAGGGGAGGTGCAAATAAAGCAAATTTTGGGGTTTTTCCTTTAAATCCAGCAGTGCTGAAAACGCTGGAATTTGTCCTTTTAAAGGATGAAAATTGGAATTTATTGCAGGAGAATCCCAGGAATTGTTGGTGCTGCTGCTGAGGTTGTGGCTTTGCTTTCCTGATCAATCCTGATTGAAATTCAATCAATCAATCGACAATCAATCAATCAATCAATGGTAATCAATCAATCAATGGCTCAGCTTCACCATTTCTCCTTCCTGAATAAAACTGTGCCAACCACGAGATTGGGTTTGTCTCCTTTGGGATGTGCAGGGGGAGAGGGAGGAGAAAATTCCTGGGAAATTTGGAAGGCTTAAAAAAAGAAATAAAAATAGAAATAAAA
>VXBR01004474.1:0-65594 GCA_013400215.1 Cisticola juncidis
GCTGTGCGCCTGCGCGACGCCCGCGCGTCAGTGGCGCGCGCCGGACGTGGCGGCGCCCCGCGGTGAGAGTCGCCGCCATGACCTCCGCGCTGGAGAACTACATCAACCGTATCCTCCGCCGGCAGGCGCGGCACGGGGGCGGCGGGCACCGGACCCCTCCTGAGCGGGCCCTGACGCTGGGCTGCTCGCGGCAGCGCGGTTCTGGTGCTTGGGCCCGTCCCTGTTGGCGGCATGGGTTTCTCCTTACGGGAGATGCGCCTGGCAGGCCGGAGGGTACCCGGAGATCAGGGTCCCCTGCAGCAGCCAGTGCTGCCGAGCTGAGCTTTGCCCGTGATCAGCCTGATTCGCGGTGGGCCTGCTCCCTTAAAGGGCTGTTAATATGCGTTTAGATAGCAGCTTCGCATCACTTGCTGAAAACCCGTGCGTTGGGGTTCTTGCAGCGCGTTTGGTGCTAGTTTTTTTCAGCTCCATGTAACTCATGGGCATTTTCAGTTTTATTCACAAACAGGAAACTAATAACCCAGAATTAGTCAAGATAATGAGTATATGATCATCGAATTGGCATATCAAATCTTCAGAAGGAAGGGATGCAAAATGCTAGCCTCGAAATCA
Organism: Cisticola juncidis; assembly: GCA_013400215.1. Taxonomy (NCBI): domain Eukaryota; kingdom Metazoa; phylum Chordata; class Aves; order Passeriformes; family Cisticolidae; genus Cisticola; species Cisticola juncidis. The sequence continues at coordinate 613 of VXBR01004474.1, forward strand.
CCGCTGCAGAGATATTTTTTAAGGACTTTAAATGCTGATGAAACTGTTGTTTCAATTTTGAGGCAGTGCAGTTAGTAATGGGAAGAGAGGTGACCTTAAATCTTATATTCTGTTTTTAAGGCCTTTCATGTTTGTATATGACTGTCCACGGTTGGGTGAAGAGAAACTTCCAAGGAGATGCTAATGAAAAATACTGTATTGTCGGCCATGCTGGTTTAAAAGAACTGCTGATAGGCTTTTTAGGCTCTAAAAGGCTCATAAAACCTGTATTACATATGAACATTTCAGAAAATGCTAATGGTTCTATTTCAGATATGACTAAATGTTTCCTTAATGAAACACCAGGTACTGTTGCAGTAATTACTTCTGATGGAAGAATGATTGTGGTAAGACTTATATTTTTTAACATGTTATTTTCCCCCATAAAGATTTTCCATTGTGGCAGTAAAGAAGCTCTGTTAGGATAGTCTCACATATTCACACTACTAAATTATATAGTGTAGAATTCCCATAAAGCTTAAAAAAGGGAATTTTATGAACAGTTACTATTTCTTGCACGTCATGCCAGTTTTTTCCACTGATAAATTTCTGTGCATTGATGCGTTGGACTTTTTGTCAAATGGTGTCCTGTGGGAATGCACAAAAAATGCATTCCTCCTCTGTTCAGTAATTTAGTTCCATCTAAAATGTCTGCTTTGTTCTGTAAGATCTTCAGCTTTCATGCTAAAACCATTTCTTCGCTGTGGCTGTAGAAAAACATCAGGAGAATTGTTGTGGGCTTCTGTTTATACCTGAAAACACGAGGACAGGCCAACTTTTAATATATTAGACTGTGTAATAGTTGTGGTTTTATTGGTTGTGTGTTTTGGGGTTTTTTTCTTGCATCACTTCGCCCCATCTTTTATTCTTTCGTGTCTTCAGTGTAACTTAATAGTTGGTGCAGAAGGATAGTATCTGTCTGTGCTTAGCTTTATACAGCCTCTGGAAAGAGAAAAAAGAAATCTGTTGGCTTCACCAAATCTGCTTGGCTGAAGTCAGTCTGGTAAACTTTGTGTTTGTGCTACAAGATATTTCCTATCAATGAAGATTGGAATATGTATCTATGATTCATTGCTAGATGATATAAATCATATTACAACTGTTTGAAGGGCTGTTTTAGGTGAGTTTGAATTTCTTAATCAACTAGTGATGGTAAATTTATGTTATCAGTTTTTCAAACATGACCCTAAGTGCCACAAAATCCTGTATTTTTTAATTTACCTCTTTAAAATAATTTAGTAAACTCAAGGTAATTGCCTTCAAAGAGATACCACTTAAAATTGCTTGTTAGGAATGGTTTCAGTATTGTTGACCAGAAGAATCCAACTTTTCTGTTCTTTGTTTTATGTAACAATGTATTTAATTTCTGGAAACACTTATACAAGAAAACCAGTGTAGAAATAGTAAAATTAGTTGTCTAGAGGAACTTCATTGATAAAATGAAAAATTTACTTTTTTTAATGCTTAAGCTTATTGTGTCTTTTAGCATGAGCACACAAGTGCTTTTCTTAAATTGGTTATTGCTTTTAAAATTTCATTCTTTAGCTGTTCATGTTTAAGCCAAAGAATAAAAGCTGAGTAGACCACCTCTTTTCTAGTACTTTTATTTTGCCACTCTGTTTAAGATATGCTTGGCAGCAAAGAGGAGAAATTTTAAGGGCAATGGGAGTGTGCTTTTTTGTGTGTTTTTTCTTCAGGGAACACTCAAAGGTTTTGATCAGACCATAAACTTGATTCTGGATGAAAGCCATGAACGAGTGTTCAGTTCTTCACAAGGAGTTGAGCAAGTGGTGCTGGGCTTATACATTGTACGAGGTGATAACGTGTAAGTATAGCATGCTTGTGTTTAAATCTTTTCATACGAACTTGTTGTGCGTATGCACGTGTGTTTGTGTGTGTGTGTATTTATATATCCCTCATCTTTATAAATCTTAATAGTCCCAGGCACCGTGCATCTTTGTGGGTGGCACAGAAAGTGTTGTCAGAGCTGAGTCACCATCCCTGAAGGTATTAGAAAGATGTGTAGAAGTGACACTTGCGGACATGGTTTAGTGGTGGACTTGGCAGTGTTAGGTTAATGGTTGGACTTGATCTTGCAGGTCTTTCCAAACAAATGACTGTGATTCTGTATTAAGTAGCAGACATCTACACTTCTTTTACAGAAGTGATTGCCTTCTAATGTTGAGATTGAAGATGATCTGAGGGCTGGAGCATCTCTCCTACGAGGACAGGTTGAGAGATGATGAAGGAAAAGATAGAATAATCACTAAAAAATGAGATAGAACGTATGTGCAAAAAGTCATCAGTCTGGTATACGAAGTTGACATTCAACAGGTTGTTGTGTTTTTTTTCTTTAGACCAGATGTTCACAGAGAGCACTTTATAATCTGGAAAATCAAGTTTTTGACTTGACATTGTAGCAGATGTTGAAGCCAGTGTAGTGACTTGTCAAATGTATATTTGGTATTTGATGTAAAATTCCCTTACAAAATAGTGTGAGAGCTCCTTGAGTAAAGTGCAGAGAAAAGTAGCTGGTGTGCCAAACCCATGGGAGGATTACAAGAGAAGTGGAAAAGAAGGCCTGGTAAGTGGGCCAGCTAGGAAGAGTGCTTTTGCAGCAGCGTTCTGAAACTGATGGCAAAAGTAAGATTAGTTTTTTATCACAGCTGGAGAAAGAGTATGTTGCAGTGACCAACACATGAGCCTGGATAGGAGTTTTCATCTTCTAATTCTAATGGATACTTCTGTACAACAAAATGCCAAGGCCTACATTGATATCTAGGTGCATTAAAATCATTGAGGAAGTGGATCATTCTGAATATTTTCATCACTTTTGATTTAAACTTTTAAGAAATAGTAATTTGACACATGTACATAGGTGGGACTATGCATGTCACTCTACCTGTAGCTTTTCATTCAGGTAGGAAAAATGTGTATAAAACAGCAAATAATGCTTTACTGCTTCACTGTTTCATCATGCAGTTGAAATGTACAATGAAGGCATCATCATAAAGCCACATTACCCTAAATTCCAAATATGCTTCTGTGAAATATAATTTTCTTTGCAGTCTTAACAAACTCAAACATATTTGTTACAAGTAATAATTCTGTATTCATGCAACTCTTCAACATGCTGAAATCAGCATCCTTATAGAAAGAAATAAAAAGAATGAACAGCTAAGTAATAGTAACTTCAAAATAGGGGACTCTCATGAAATAGGGAAGCTGTTGAAAAATAAAAGGAAAGAAACAGTCATGGTACAAAGACTATGAGCATTCCAGTGTGCATCACTAGAAACTTTCATGGAATAAACAGCATCAGTCAGAAGAAATTGGTATAGTTCAACATCAAGTAAGGGTTGCTATTGTTAGAAGATAAAATATAGCTTCTGTTTTAGAACTGTGTGATTTGATTTCAGCAACTAATAACCTGATCTTTTTTTCTAATTGCAGTGCTGTGATTGGTGAAATTGATGAAGAGACAGATTCAGCTCTTGACTTGGGGAATATTCGAGCAGAACCTTTAAACTCAGTTGTGCACTAAAAAGATAAAAATGCACAGGGACTTTGTAAATCTTTGGTTGTACAGACCTATTTAGCAATGTGGACAGTTCTTAAAAATTGTGTTTAATTTGTTTAGTCAACAGTTTTTTATTATGAATATGTTGTAGTTTTGCATGTAAATTAAAGTTTCTACATTTTGCTAAAAATACTTTCATTGAATTTCTTTCGGGGTTTTATGCTGCATAATTTCACTGGGAAATGCAATCAATATCAGTGATGGTCCTGATACTATATAAATATACCTTGTTCTTAAAACAAGATCTCATTCCTAAAGGTAAACCAAGGTTTTTCATGTTAACCCAGGATTATTTGAAGGTAGATGTGTAACAATCAGTTTAACCATCTCTAAATGTAGTTGTGGCTATAAGTAGAAAACTGTTCTTTGTAATTTTTTTTGTGTATGTGTATAGTGTAGAAAGGAAGAATGTTAAAAGCTTTCACAGCCAAATTAATGACTTATGTACATAATACTTTTTTTGTGGTATCAGAGTTGTTCCCCAAGATTATACTGGAGGTGCAGGAGTTTGTAATGCCTTAATCCTGGCAGACAAATTGAAGAAACAGACTTTGAGCAGGAACAAAAAAGCCAAATTCATTTATTTGAAGCCCATTCAATTCCAGACCAACTCATTCTCTATGTTCACTTTTCAGCAGCTCTTGTGTTGCTCAAAATTTGGCTAAGATCTACAGATGGAGAATTGTGTGTTTGCTAATGTGTAAGAATTGTCTTAGAATGTAGTTTAGAAGACACAGAATTACTTTAGGTAGGTAAATTATTTATTTAGAAAGAAGCTGCCTTTATATTGAATATAAGGATCCCATGTAACAGTGATCACATATACACCTCTTATACGGCAGCCAAAGCCAAGTGGGACAAGCTCTGTGTAGTATAATGTGTTTGAGGCCACATCAGCATGAAGAAGTCTGTTCTCTTGAACAAAGCTGGTTTTGTTAGTCTCCAGTGTCCCACAGGTCCAGTATTTTCCCCCTGTATACAAATGTACTGTCAAACCAATCAAGAAAGGAATTTTAATGTGCATATTCAGGGGGTTTATACTGATCTTAATATAAAGTGGGATTTGGTACTTTTCCTTGCAAGTTCATTTTTGGAAAAAAATGTGTTGAAGTGAAAATATTTGTTCTTCATAAAATGTGTCTCAATTCTTGTAGCTTCCAGCTTGTTTTCTAAGATTGTTCTTGGTGAGGCCCAGCAAACGATTTTTTGTTTTTATCCATCTTGTGATCTAGTAGTGTGTTGTGCTCTGTCCACATTTCTTCTGGGAACTGCTGAGCAGACAATGAATAAGTCAGATTAGGGTTTTCCTGTGATTACCAGAAATCAGTACTAACTCTGGCTATAATTCATTATGTCAAGAGAACCAGTTTCATTAAATAGTCAACAAAAAAGCCTTTTTGCTACTGAAATGCTGATAGCCGCACAAGAGAAAACCAAGTATAGGAACTGAACTACTGTACTGATAAAGAAGAGGCAGATTATTAAATTAGGTATTTTAGAGCTCAGCAAAAAATGCAGAGATAAAGAGTGGAGTCAGGATGAGCAGATTTTTAATGCATTACTTGTTGTTGGATCTTTAAGAAGAGTTGTAGTTGAAATGCATGGATTTGAATATGTGTAGAAGCACTGGAAAAACTGGAAATACGTTGTCTTATAGGTCAGAAATTATGTTTGAAGATTAATCATGGAATGCTAGTATTTGGAGACCACCTACCTGAAACACAAAATTTGCAATGCAACTCCTTGGTCCTGTGTTTGCTTGAGGATTTAAAATACAAGCTGCTGATGTGAGTTGAAACTCTTTTCTTTGACCCTGAAGTGCTGGTCTTAGATGCAAAGCTGTGGAACAATGGCAGTGGAATTGATCAGCAAAATCAAGGGACTGACCAGATGAGAATTCCAGTAATTGGAGCTGGAAAACAGTGATCTGGAAGGTGATAGTTTCACAGAGTAAGGTATTTAAAACACAGATTACTCAACCTGTCTTTTTTCCTTCCTCCTTGACCTCAGTTGTCGTATTTTCTTTTTGGAGCCTGTGAACCTGTGTGTGTAGGGTGGTGGGGAATTACAGCTTGAGGAAAACGTGTCTCTACTTAGAGGCCGACCTAAACCCAGGGCATTCTCCAAGTGATTACTGAGAAAGATAAATATAAACTCCCTTTTAGAAAAGGATCCTGATAAAAATGAACTGCACAAAGCCCAAATGGGTTGATGATATGCAGTTGATTGTAAAATTGACTGTTCTGCAATGAGATAGGCAGAGGATGGCCAGCTCAGGTCTGCTTGGGATTGTCTCCACCTCTGTCAAGATGGAGCATGCTCAGAAGCAGAATACTACCTAAAATTTTAAAATTGATACCATGGAGGTTGCTTACCTTCATGCTGAGCAGCAATGTAAAGCTTTTCAGAAATGTGATTTTTTTGCTTACATTCATGTTTTGTTTCAATTTCTGCTCCCAACATTTCTTTCAATTTTATGTCACGGGCTTTGGTCTGGATTTGACCAAAAACCTCTTCCAGATGTAATGGTGAATGGATCAAAGCCAGGGCACTAAGTCAGAAGGTATTTGTTGAAATCAAATCTAGGATTTGAATATTCTTTTAAAAATTGTAAGATACAATTAAAGCTTTGTGAACTTGGAGGGACTTTAAGCTATAGTGACTAATTAGGTACTTGTAAGTATATGGTGCAGAGAAATCACTCAGTAAAATAGTATTTAATGCATGAAGTTGAGTTACAACCAGTCTGAAAGAGTATTTTCATTAATCAAGCCTATAGCACAGTCTGGGCTAAAAAACAGATCACCAATGACAGTAATTTACATCTCATAGTTTTCACAAATGAAGAAAGATGGGAAAAATCAATGGGATTGGGACTACAAAGTGGACATAGAATGATGGCATAGTATTAGTGATTGTGAAGAGAGTGTTAGTCTCTAGAGGAAGAGTAGGGTGGAAGCTCAGACCGTGTAAAGCCTGTGTATGAGTGTTCACACTAGGGAACTGCAGTGCTGCAAGCACACTGAAGTTAGTAAAAAAGCACAACAGAGAAAGTAGAGCTGATTTTTTGAGAAGAAAACTCAGATGCTGAAGAGGTATGAAAGAGGAGTAGATGAAATGAGAAAAGAGCACCACAGATAACAGTTCTGTGTTGAGCAGGGGTATGTCGATTGCTGTGTGCTGGCAGGCTGGGTTGAAGGTTATCCTGTTTAACACTGATTGCAGAGATGTGGCAAAGCAAATTTCTCCTGGGAGATAAATAGTATTGTCTGCAAAAAGCCTTTATTTTTCATGGAGAGAAAAGTACTCTCAACAAAAAAAGAGTAACTTTCTTTTTGGAACTGAAGGTGCTCCCTATGAATTTTGACTGCTGGTGCCTTATGATTGTCAGCTGATTCCATGGGGTACATGAAGAGCCCTGATGAAATCACGAATACCTTTTTCCTGAAAATGTCTTCCTGTAATGAGCCTAGGTTAAAGGTTCAGTAAATAACAGGTGATACTCAATAAAATCTAGTGAGTCCTTGCAGAGTAATAAGTATACGATACAAAAATGAGAAGGGCAGAGAAACATGATATGAAGGCCAAAAGGAAGTAATGCTGAATTGGAGGTAATTGTCATATGCCATTAAATTTCCTGCATTGTCATAGGTTGGTCACTTCCTCCTTTTGTTTGGTTAATAGAGATCTTGAAGTGAAAGGACAACTGTTGACTAGTAGTGGAAAAGAATTCCTCCAGTGAAATGAACGAGCTGGTTTATGAAGAGAATAAGTAAATTAATATGGTGTGCATGAACACAGTAACTGCCTTCTGCGGTCCAGGGGCAATTTCTCTAATTGCAATCCACATTAAGTACCTCCATGTGCCTTTCACATACTTGCAATCAAAATGTTGCAAATATTGCACGGAAATATAAACCTACAAGCAGGTTACTGGCTGTACTGGATTGAAAGAACATGGATATTCTTTTGAGGATGTAAAATTTGACCTTTGCTATCAACTATAACCTGTTATCCTTAACCCTGGAGGTGATGTTTATTCTTCAGTCCATTTTATAAGTAAACAGCTAAGATACACATGAAACACTCTGTGCTAGAACTGAAGATAAAGTACAGATCAATAGTATTTATTTCATAGCCATAACATTTTCATAGCAAATGTACCAGATCTGTGTGCCTGAGTAGGTGTTTTGTACCCGTGGCAACGTAATTCCACCAGTTAGCCTCTGCTGCATGCTGCTGCACTCTGCTAAGAATTTTATTCTGCAGATTAATACAGAAATTATCCTTAAATAACAGGGTTGTGTTCTCCATGCATTGGTATGAAAGGATTTAATTTATTCCATAGTTAACATGACAAATACTTGGTCATGTTTATGCCAATTAAAACACCAAGATGTGTTTGAGAGTTGTATTTGGTCTATGATACATTTGTGGCACCTGTGTAGGCTACTCTACTAACTTTTACTAATGGATTCTTATTTCTGCTTTCCAATTGAGAGAACTACAGATTATAAGAACAATGAAAATAATTTGGTGGATTAAGTGGAACTTGCAGTAGCCAGAAAAACTGTATCATATCAATTAGTTTTAGCTTCTCTGTTGCTTAAATAATGCATTATAACTTCAAGTATCAGGTATTCCTGGACAAATGCCTATGAAACCCAGATGTGCCAGAAGTTCAAGATTCTTGAGGTGAGGGAGGGAAAACTTGTACCAGACCTAGGTTAAAAATACATGACAGAAGATAGTAAAGAGCCATGTATTTGTTCTGGAAATCCTTTTCCTGATAGCCTCTCTCAGCATGCTATATTTTGCCTTAGGGTCCTTTTCAGGTTTTTTTTTTTCTGCAATTTTTACAGTAATGGCAGTAATGGCTGATATTTCTTACCACAGTGGCATTTTCCCTGAAGGAAATAAAAGTTTCACTGACATAGGTGAAAATCAAAGCTGAAAACACAAAAGGATTCAGACTTTTGCCAAAACCTGCTTGCTAGTCCTAAAAGCAGGACTTACATGATTGGTAATGCTCCTTCCCAGAGCCTTTCAGCCCTTTCCAGGAGCTCTGGAACTTGCTTGGAACAACGTGCTGCTGCCGTTCAGCCTTCCATCAGTACCAGTGCTGCCGGATGCCAGAAAGCTTCACTCAGTGCTCAACTTCTTTCCTGCTACTTGCACTTTTAGATGAAAGGCTTTCATCACTTTAGGGAGGACAAGCACATGTGCATGTACTGCTTTTGTCTGCCAAAACCTATTTAATGGCTTTCCTGCCATCTTGTTTTATGCTCTAGGTTTACTTTATCTTTAGTGTCAAATCCAGCAGTGATGATTACAGTGCTCTGCGTAGAAATGGGAATGGTTTATTCAGGTGGAGAAATTGAAGAAGCCGGATCTGAAGTACTCTAATACTACATAAAAATTAGAAATAACTAGGATGGAAACCTGTTGAATGTAACCAAAGTTGGGCTTTACAGCAGTGGTCATTGTAGCGAAATTCTCTTAAACACAGATACAGTTATTGAATCTGTATAAATCATTCACCTTACAAGAAATACTGAGAAATTGTGAGAAAACATTTTCTACTCAGAAATATTTTAAGGCACTGGAATTTTATATGGAAGCTTCCTATCCTAAAATGTTACTTTTTAACTAGGGTTAGTGCCTTGTATTTTTGTGCTTACATTTCTCATTTGTATAATTTTCAGCCTTTAACTCTGCTTATGACACAGATGGAAACCTGTATGCACATGTATGCTGCCATGTTTCTGCAAACTGGCCAGAGCTGCTGGTGGTGTATGGCTGGGATCTGCAGCATTCACACTGATGAACATGTGTGTGATACAGAATCCTTGGATATGGGGACAGGTTGTCAAGCTTGTATTCAAAGCAGTGCACATGCAAAAGACCAGAAAAAAACATGCAGCAATAAACCCCCTAGCTAGCTATACCTGTTTCAAGTTTGGTTTGTAGCATTTCCAATTAATAGAACCATTTCTTGCCAACTGCCACCCAAATGCCACCTCTTCTATACCATTTCATGCATTCAGACCACATGTACACCGTTCTGTTTTGCACTGAGTTACAAGACTGAACAGAAGCCAAGGCAGGAAGTGATTATGGCTAAGGAGCTGATGCTGATTGAAAATGTGTGATGCTGTGGAGGAAGTACCAGACAATAGAACCTCAGTCATTTTGGAAACAGATTTAAAAACCAGCACATTAGGATGTAAACAGTCAGTAGGACTGGGGCCAGCCTTTCTCCTAACAATTGGGTCATTAGCAGTAGGAGCGTGCAGAATGATTTCCATGATAAAAGAGCAAGTGCAAAATCCATGAACGTGTGAGCTCATCAGTGCTGAACGGAAAGAGCCTTCTTGCTTTTTGCCATGTTTCTTCTATGGTTGTCCTAACTCATCCTGGATACAAGAGTCAGGCGTAAGTGCAGCTTAAATCTAGGAAGTGCAAATGGTCAAGGACTTTGAAAAGAAAGGCTTAAGATTATTTTGTGTAATTATAATAAGGTAGGATTAATCTCTGGAATTGCACTTCTGATTTTGAAGACAGCTTCTGTGAAAAGTCATCAGTTCATATTCAATTAAAATTGTCAGGATCCAAGTGGAAACAGTCTCTGATAAGAAATGGGACAGTGTTATAATTTAAGTGATGATCATTATATGGGTGAAGGGGGTAGCTTCCTGATTTGTCTAGAGACTAATTTATGCATCATTTATAACATTCATCAAGTAATTTTGAGTTTTATGCTGCAACTTCTGATTTCACCATTTTAAGAAAGTCCAGCCAATGCAGAAAGCAATAAGAAAGACAAACATTAATATGTTTGTATGTATTCATTACATTTATGGATACGACACTTACAGTGTTTTATAACTACACTGTATGTGGCAATAGTTTTGAGTTTGGTTCTAATTATGCTTTTTCTGAGTTTCAACAGCAAAGTGCAGATGGCAGCGAAATGGTCCTTTGTCACCCTAGTTTTGAAGATTTTCTAAGCCTTCTGTAATGCTCTTCATATTAGAGTCAAAAATTTTACCTTATCACGCTTTTCACTATAAACACTGGCCAAGTTTTGCTGTTTTTCATTGTTTACATATTTCTAAGTAAAATGAGAAAAGTGATTGACAGTTAGCTTAACAAATGTGGATTGAGAGGTAGAATTCCCTCCTCCAATCCACAAGCCCCATAGGAAATGTATAAAACTAAGTTTTGTAAATAAACTCACCCCTTTTTTCCTGCTTCGCTCATCAGTGTGTCCTCGTGTAGTTCTTTCCATGTCCACTGTAACAGTCCTTAGCTCTAAGGGAATTACCAGGCTATCCTACTGCTAATGTCACTCTTCAGTATACAGGTGTGCTGAGCAATGCCCTCCATTCTCTTGGGCCTTTAAGCAGCTGAGCATGAGTTATGCAAGTACTGCAAGTACTGCAAGTACTGAAGTTTCCATGCTCTCTGCCATGGGCCACCTGAGCCGTAGTGGCTTAATGAAGCAAGAAACTTGTAAGATGACAAAGCTTCTACTACAGGACCCAAAAAGGCCTGATCGGCAAAGATAATCTAGACATGGAGAAGTACAGTTACAAAAGCCAGTGAGCAATTTCCTTTCCCTGCACTTGTGGTACATATTTTTATCTGTTTGTTCCTGACTGCATGCCCAGAACATCAACACATCTTGTCTTCTGTGTTCAAAATGAAAGTTGTTTTTTCTCAGTGACTTAGGTCCCAGATGTCAAAATGAAGCTGCAGGATTTTGTTTAGAAAGCAATAGAGTCATTTAGAAGAGAAGATTAAATTCAGCCCATGTTTAAAGTAACTGCTTCTTTGCCCAAAAACGATGGGTAAACATTAAACTCTCACCTCAAATGTCTTTTTCTTAATGGAAGGCTTGGCTCTACTGCGGATACCAAAAAATTAACCAGGTTTTAAAACCCAGCTTCTTGAAAATATTAGTGCATTCCCAGGCTACAGCCCCGCAACTCTGGAAAATTAGAAGACAGCATAAAACAAATTGAGTAAATAAAATACATTTTGGTGAGTGGATTGGTTGAAGAACTGTGTGGAAAAGGGAGCTGAAATGTGCCCATGTCATTCAGAATTTCATGGTAAATAATTTCTGCTGTGGCTACCCAGCAGCTGTGAAAGGACTGTTAGCTTTGTACTGTGTTATTTTTGCCTTGATGAGCTAAAGCTCTGTAAGCATGATCCCATCTCATGAAAAGCCATTCCAGAGGAGCATTTGAGTTGGATGGTAACTGTGTATCCATTCCTGCAAAACGGAATGTAGTTGTATGCACAAGATACTGGTAACACAACTGGAGGTAAAAGGTGACTTTTCTCTAAGACTGCAACAGTGAGCACTTCAGTGGCAATAAGGGGACTGACAGCAGTGTTCACACAGGCACCACAAGTGTTTATAAATGTGAAAGTGGAATTTTTTATTTACAGAGATGCCTATAGCACCACTTTACACAGAGGTGCTGCTATAGATGTCTGGTAATAGGCCTCTGAGGTAGGAACAGGTTTTTTTACTCTGTTTCTACAGTTGAAAAGAAATGATGAGAAGATAAAAAACTGCAAACTGTTCTTGTTATTTGCAATACACAGCTGTGCTCATAATACCTCACATGGTCCAAATTATCTCAAATGAAGCATGGACTGTGCTCCTTGCTTGTGGCAGTCACTGTCTTTGTGCCAATAGCAGTGATTAGGTAAAAGTAATGATTCATGATCAGTAACTCATCACAGGCAGTAAGTAGTAGAATGGCCAGCTATTACAGTAACTTCAGATAAAGTACTGCTTAAGCTTAGGGGAGTTTTGGGGTAAAGAGTAACCCTGTGTATTGTCATGCTATGGGGTAGCACACCACTTTCAGGGTGTTGTTTTCAACAAGCACCAAGAATCAGCCATCATCTTTTGAGAACAGGTTTTACAGTGCTGAACAAAACAAGTATCATTCAAGTTAAAGAACTGACCAGACTTTCCCTTATTACTGTGCTAGTTGTTAACGCTGGCTTTCAGTTTGCTTTGTCCAGCAGTCAATAACCTTCACTTCCCACCAAAATCCAGCAATAAAGAAGCATTTACCATTGGCTTTTCCAGGCAAAGGGAACTTGTAGCTTATTTGGGTTAATTAACAGGTGGTTTATGTCTATATCCAGGTAAGGGTGGTGAGAAGTGCCTCTAAGGTAAAGAGAAAAGAGTTGGTCAGTCTGCTGACAGGATACCAGTTATATTCTCTCTGCAAAGCATTAATGAGGCAGATGGAACGGCAGAGGTCAGTGAATTATAAGCAGATCCTGGGTATTTCAGAGGGCCCACTGAGTGGATATGTGAGGGTTCTAACAGCCCTATTCAAACTGCCTTTAATCAATTGTTCAAGCTACTATTCTGCTAACAAATAACAATGAAAAATTAATTATGTTTTGTGGCCACAGTTCAGTGGAACATTTTGAAGACTGGAAAACCACGAAAACTTCATCATTTGTTGTGAGGAAAAAGCAACTGATATAATGAGATTTCCTGAAACAGAATTACATATTCTGTACAACCTGTATTACAAAATCTAGTAATTGTCTTGCAGCCAGTGATCTGCAAGGGTTTCTAAAATATCTTAGCAAGGAAATTAGGAAAAACAGTTACTTTCCCTTTGGAAAGCGATCAGGAAGTTCCAAAAATTAAATGTCACTGTTACAGTGCAAGCTAAAGAAAGCGTCACCAAAGACGTGCGCTGCTCTCCCTCTGTCCACTGAATTACTCACATAATCATAGGCAGCTACCAGATTGGCATGGCATTATTGTCCACTTTACAAACCTGTGCCAGCTCCTCCCCATCACATTTTCGTCCCTACCATCTTCAAAAATGGCATTCCAGGAGAATGTACTCCAGCACCTTCGCAGGCAGAGAGATGAGGCTGACTGGCCTGTAGTTCCCCAGCTCCTCTGTCTTGCCCTTCTTGAAGGCCAGGCAGGTATTTCCTGTCTCCCAGGCCTCAGCAGCCTCCCCTGACTGCCTTAGGCCCCCTAAGATCCCCAAGCATCCTCCCTGGGACACTGGAGATGGACCTTCACAAGGAGTGGATTTCTCCTTAGCCCTGCACACCCTGGCTACACTGACTCTGTTCCACTGCTCCACCAACTAAGCGGCAGCACACAGCCTGCTACAAACACACTTTAAAACATGTCCCTGTTTGTCCCAATGACAAGCAAAAGCGAAGGCCCAGAAGCCTTCTGCTTTCTGGGTGGAGAGCTGCTACACAGTCCCGAAAACAGGCTGGAGAAATTCCCTAACACTTTTTCTGGCTACAGCTGGGTCAGCTCCCACACCAGTAGGATGTTCCTGTCTTTGACGGCTGCCAGAAGCTCACCCAGCGCCTTTCCCTTCAGCACAGACCCCAAGGAGGATTGTTCTAAAATGCAGGAAGAGTCTGGGAACTGATAATTAGCACTCGCTCAGCCTGAGCCCACGATTTTGACATGACTGTACTTCAAGTCTCCTGGAGGAAAGGAACACATTTGACTGGCCTCTGGCTGTTAAGATCTGACTGATTATTAAAATTATTGGAGAAGCCTCTGCCTGACTAAAGGTGCAAGTGAGACCATATGCCAAAGGTGTTAGTACAGATCCTTATTTAACAGTAAATGTGAGAGAGAAAAGTAGGAAAAAGGCAACTAGAGGGAGAGAAGGGAGAAACAGAGACTGAGAAACACAATCAATATCAGGAATATCACCACCCTATTGCTTCTGATGACTGGTTCTCATCTTGTTGGTGGCTGCAGTACTGTTCCTGTGGTGGGGGCAGACTGTATCCATCAAGTGGGGAGGAAAGTGTCCACCAACACCAGGTCCATGGGGTTTATGTTATGCTGAGGCTAGGTGGAAACACCCCCTGTAATTCCCCTGGACGATGTATTATTGGATCATGGGACATTCCATCAGTCATTGACATCTTCTGCAGCTGTCCCTTATCCAGTACAGCTCAATCAATCATAGCCCATCAGCTGAGATGAAAACCTTCATCCTCTGGTACTTCAGAGGGGACTTCTCACAGCTGGCCCATCATGTAAGGGAAGACACTGGCATGGTAAGAAGGACTATCCCAGTTGGCAGGCTATGCCTCTTTCCCAGCCTCTTCCCTTACCTGGAAAGCCAGTTTGTGGCCTCAGGTGTGCACACCCCCCGCCCTGGGAGGCCCTGTGCCTCACTAGCCAAGCAGCCAGCTGGTTGTTTGAGTCATTCATCTGTGGCAGGCAGTCTCTCACAGGGGGACAGGCAAGCTGCATCTGAGCACAGGAGAACTCCGGAAAGCTCCATGAGCAGGGAAGGGGTGGAAAGCAGTGTCAAGAAGGGGAACAATAAAACAAAGCCATGTTCTGATTGCAAGGTTTATTAAATATCAAATTCAATTAAATACACCGTCATAACTTCACAAAAATGTATTCATATAAAAAGGAAGAGTGTCACAGCAGCATTTAATGCTTTTCTCACTATCTGTCAACTAAAGTCCTTAAAGTGGTGTGTAAAACCCTAAAATTCTTTCAGTCTCAATTCATCTCAGTACAATCATTCTTACTTTCCAGAACTGGAATTTGTTCTATGCTCTGCTGGTGACTTTTGCACATGGAAAATGACAACTCACATCTTAATTAAAAACAGGTAACTCCCTGAAATAAGTAAAACTGCTTATATGGTTGCTATCAATCTTCCATCCTATATGGGCTAAAAACACCATATCATCAGCTGCTAGCAGCAACAAAAAGATTGGATATCCTGTCACACAAGTTCTGGACAGACTGAGGAAAGCTGATAATATTAATGTTCCTTTTTGCCCCCTCCCACTGGAAGTGATTTTAGGTGTACTGTATGTGCAATAAGAGCTGCAAAAGTCTAAAGCTGCAGCAAGTTTGAATACAGAAATGAACACTAATACCATGAGAGGGACTGAGTTTGAGTATCTCTCATGATATTCAAGTGTATTGGGACAGTGACTGATCATGAGGCCAGGTTGCCCATGGAGGCTTCTGGGTTCTCCATTTTTGAAGCAATTCAAAAACCAACACGGATCTGGGAAATTAGCTAAAGGTGGTCCTCCTAGAGCAGGAGGGCTAGAACAAATAGCCTCCAGAGGTCCTTTCCAACTTCATTCATTCTGTGATATAAAATAAAAATACCAAAAAGACCATAAAAAAAGCCTTGGCACTACTACACACTCACAATCATTTTAAACACACGTCACATAAAGTGACAACAATGTAAAGTGCCCTTTTCTCCAGCTTGAACACCACTATAAGTTAATTAGCAGCAATTAGTCACTGCATTAGGACTGAAGCACTGGGCTGAAAGCACATCAAATGATGCCCTAAGCATTGAAATAACACTGGAGAACTTAGAAACACAATAAGTGAAAGGATTAAACAGAACAAAAGAAATGCTTTTGTTAAAACACAGAACATGAGTGGACCAACATAACTCAGCTACTGTAAGATGAAACATCTCTGACAGTTTTGTCAAGCTCAAGAATCCAGATCAGTGAAACTCCTGGTCAGAAAAAAAAGATGTGGTTCTTACCGTGAGTGCAAAAGAAGCCAGCAAGGGAGGAAAAAACCCAATGATGAGTGCACTGTGCTTGACATCCACTGAACAGAATTAGAGTTTGTACTCAGACTGTAATGAACAAATTTTCACATCTGAGGCTGGGAGAAGGGAAATCATAGATGCTCTATAAAAGCAAAAAATGCCCAGAGTCTTTTCATAGCATTTCATTCAAATCATGTAATTTTTGGTTAAAACATCACGGTACTCTTCTATTGCTCTGCAAAGGGGATCCTGGTCCACATTAAGGTTTTTTGAAGATCCAGCAAATCCAGTTTCAAGTTCAGCAGTGGCTGGGGGAAAATGACACAAGATTCCTTATCTCACTTTTAAAACAGACAGGGAGAATTAATGCACTAAAAGAACATTTTACATGACACAAGAGTCTGCAAACCTGAAAGAGACTTTAAACTTTTTAAGGGCACCTAACAAGGGGAGAGCTGGGCACAAAGGAAGAATATTTTGTGCACATTTGCTTATATGCATACATACACAACAATACAACAGCATTTCTAAAGCTGGTGACAGACATTGTGGAGGCTACACACGACTCCAGTGGCCCTTAACAGGGCAGGTGGATTTCCTCTTTGGACGCCCGGCCTCAAACTGGAGAGCGGATTTTATGCTCCATGTTGCAAACATTGAGCTTGTGTTTGCCTAAACACTACTGAACGATCTCTTCCTAAAGAAATGTTGGTTTTTATTCCTGATCATGTTCTTACTTCAAAAAAGACTGTGACACCTCAGCTACAAAGACAAGCCATGAATCACAGCTAGAAAAATCAAGATCTAACAGCAGAGAACATGTACGGTGTGGTTTAGTACTGAATGCAATCCTTGCAACAGGGAAGGAAGAGATGGCTGAAGTCTATAAAGATCTATAAAAATCCGGGGGCTTCTTTGATGTTTTTGCTGGAGATTAACTCTAGTGAAGGGCAACTTCATCTTAAACCAAGTGTTTCTGTGTGGGGCAGTGGATGGATTTTCTTTTTGCTTGTTTTTTTCTAGGCAAGTGCATAACATTCTATGCAGTATTTTAAGAAGCAGGAATTTTTCACATTCAAGTCTAAACTGGAGAGCTAGCTAGAAAAAATCTGTGTGCTTAGCAGAGAAAGTTGAAAATAACGGCTTGAAAGCTGTTGAGACTTAGAAACAGTAACCTTTTTCCTTCATAACACTCCTAATGTAATGAGACATTACCTTCTTTCAGCTCCTTAGTGATTTTTTCGTCCAGTTCCTGTCGTACCTAGAATTATACATCAAATATACAGTTAAGATGTAATATAACCCAAATGTAACTGTTAAAACTCCTAAAACATTCTTACACCCCATGGACTAGGGATGATAAAACCTAAAAATACCATCCCAAATGGAGATGATGGCCCGTGGTGGCCAAGAAGATGCCAAAGGCCTTGGACCACATGAGCTATGTGGAAAGGCTGAGAGAGCTGTGACTGTTTCTTTCCTGAAGCATTACCTACCAGAGGGGTGCAGTAACAGAGATGGAGCCAAACTCTTCTCAGCGGTGCCAAAAGAACAACTCCCCCCAAGCCTCAAGTCTTTTTCAAGTGTGGACAGTAAAATCCTGGAGAAAAGGGACTCTCCATGAGAGAGAACATGAAATGAGACCCGGGCAGCAGGAAGCAGGAAATCTAAGGCCTAGACCAAAAGATGACTTAAAGCAGGACTAATCTTAAGCAAAGCTGTAGTAGTTGTGCTGTTGCAAGAATGCACTTTCCTCGGTTTATGAAGCCTTCACAATGACCAGAAGGTCCCACAGGAGCCTCTGCAAGATATGCAGGTGAATCAAGAGAAGAAAAAGGTTTTGTTTGCCTCTTATTTATTCCAGTAACCATTTTGTGATTCTCATCCCTGCCCGAGGAAAGAGGAAGAGGTGGAAATAAGGCAAATACATGGATTTCTCTGAAAATGAAAAGGCCTTTGAATGTAAACACGCATTTGAGGACTCTGGCAGTGTCTCCACTGTTTTCCTGCCCCTCTGGAGAAGGCATGAAGTACCAAGGCCTGAACAACAGACCCTGACTGAGGGCTGAACAATAGGCCCGGAGCCAAAGTTTACCTACAGATGAACCTACCAATCAAATGCTATCTATACATATTTGTTATTAATGGTATTGTTGTATGTGTGCATTTATTGGCAGAACATTTATTTACCTTTCTGCATCTAGAAACTGCATGAGGCCACATCTGGCCTAACCAGGGGGTTATACGATCAAAGACAACCCCCTTGGTCCCTCCTTGAGCCCTGGCCAGGCTTTGGGAGAAAGCCAGCAGGAGAGTGGAATTACACATTATGTCAGCTTGTTTGTTTAACAGTATAAAAGCTGGGCTACTGTCAAAGCAAAGCTGGGGGAGCCTAGCGGCCTGCAAGGTGGACGCCCCACAGGAGTTCCCAATTACCTTGGTTCTCCAGTCCTTCCCTGTGACACCTTTCCCCCACAGCTGAAGTGTCTCAGACTTGGATGATGGCAAAATATTGGAATAACTGGGGATGCATCTTTCTTTAGCACTACATGCATTCTTTCATAGTAATCATTAGGTGCATTGTTTAGCTTCTCCTTTATAATTCTTTACTAATGATTATATGCTTTGCTTAGCTTAGCATATCCTTCCAGAATTCTCTGCAGTTTACTATTATAGTAAATTCCACTATTCCTCAAGTTGGTGTCTGTGTCCTGAGCAGGCATCTCTCACTGCTTAGCTCTTCAGGCAGTAACATAGTGCAGCAGTCACCATCTCAGTAATTCTGTTTCAGGAAGTGATGCTCACTTCCGACTTACCCACGGAGCCTCCTGAGCACAGAGTAAGTTGGATCCTCTAAGACTGCAGGAGATGATACTCAGGGTCTAGGAACTCAACTTCAGAGCAGTACTGCTACTGCACACACAACCAACCATTGCTACCCAGAACTTTTTCACTGCCACAACAGGCAGGGGCAGTAAAGTTTCACCAAGTTCCATCAGAAGAGATGAAATCTCCACATACAGCACCATCTTACAGAAGCTGAACTATCACAGAAGCCATAACTTCACAAAGACATAAAGCACAGAAGTACTTGGGCAGCAGTTACTCTTTCACTCAGAGAAACCAGCAACTCCAAAGCATTTCCAGCTTTAGGTCAATGTGAATGATCAGCACCTGGCAGCAACAACAGACAAAACATTTCCAGTAGCATGCAAGGTTAAACAGCACAGGCTACAAACCTTGTCACATATCTGGCTGCAGAGAAGAGAGAGAAAATTTTTGATTAAGGAGCTGAAGAAGAAAGAAAAAGAGCCTTAAGTTCAAAGGTCTTCAGTGAGACACAAGAACATGGCCTACATGTACAGGAGGCAAGGAAAAAAGCTCACCATAGAAAGACCACTAAAATACAAGAGGGCAGTTGGAAAATGAAACCAGAAAAGGAACAGAAGTTGAGAGAGAGCATAGGGAGCTGACATTCCCTTTCTCACATTATGTAGGGAAACTGGTTTCATAAATCCACCAACTCACACTGCTTCCATCTAGCAGAGTTCACTATTCTTTTCCCCGTCAAGACACCCACATTCATTTGCAGCAGCCTTTGGCACAGCTGTCAGGATGGAAGCTTGACAGTCTGTAAATATGACAAGGGCCTTGAGTCCCAAAATCTTCTTGCAACACTTGCAGCAGACAGACATTCCCTGCCTTGGGCTATGCACTAAGGCCCCATCTTCTAAATTCTGGTACACAGAGCACTAAAAGTACTTCCTATTGATGACTCTGAGAGGGAAGACCATATTTTAAGACTTTTCTGAACACACTGAACACTGAGATACTTGAGGCTACAGGTGGTGCCATGACAGTCGCAGTTGTTCCCTAATTGATGATTTCAGGAAATCACAACAGAATGTTCAGCTCAATTTAGTGTGAGGGAGGATAAATTCACAGCAGGAAATCTGAGCTCCAGACTTCTGCTTTGATTAAGAGAAATCTGGCATGCTGAGATTTCCATCCTTCTCTTAAGAGAAATAGGTGAGTTTTCTGTGGGGTTAGCAGTTGTTTGACTCACCCTTATTCAAGGAAGTAAACTTCAGAGTTTGATATGGTATTAGAGTTCAAAGAGAATCCCATGAGGACAAACTATGTATAGTGAGTGTGAATTATCCTCCGCTCCTCTGGTGACAACAAACTAAAAGTCTCCATAGTTTGTGATCAAGGGCAGAGAGAACATCAAAGAACAAAGTCTTACTAACAAAACTGCATTAGGAAGGAAAAATGTAAGTATAGAAGAAAGCCCCCAAATTAAGAAGCGTATCCCCTCTGGACATCACTAATTGAAGAATGGGAAAATGTCCTACATAATTGTTCAACAACTTCCTTGACAGTATGGCTCAAAGCTGTAAGACACACATGCTCTGGAAAGAAACTCCATGGATGCTGTTGAAGTCAGGACACCGAAAGGGAACAGTATCACCATTCTCAGATCTACTGCAGACTTGTCTTGGAATCAGCTCAAGTGTTTTTCACAAGAGGATTTGGACATTTTTCATAGAACACTGAGTAGGCCTATATAGCAGTTTGAACTATACATCTGTATTTATTAGCAGCTTTATAAAACAATGAGCCACAAAATAGCCTGGAGAAATATTTAATTTCTGTAACTGAATTTCCCTACTTAAAGGAGGGCAGTAAACCTGTGAAGGTGTCTATCTTGATACTGACAAAACTTTGAGATTCTCAGAGAGTTCCAATGTCTTCTGGAAAATGAAAATGGAAAGCACTACCTGAAAACTGTTGCTGTAATTGAGTTTTAAGAAGCACAGAGTACTCCTACTTTCTTTCCCCTTGGTTTTTCTTGTTCTTCTCCAAAAAAGGTGCAACTGTTAAGCTTTTCCTTTTAACCTAGGGCAGCTTTTTTGCCTAGAAAAGGAATAGTTTCCTCTTTTGCTTTTTTCTTAACATCTTGCTCTCATCTCTTTGTCCTTTCTTTCCCTCTCTTATTATTAGGCTCCCTACCCCTGCTGGTCTCCTCTTTATTTCCCTTTCACAGTGGGTCCCTGAATTTTCCTTCCTTTCTAGTGCTTGTATGCAGAATAGAGAGTGCAGATGATACAGTTCTAATGACCTCATGAGTTCTACTAATGTCTGCCCACCTCTCTGCCTTCAAGAGTGTTCACAGCTACACAGAGAAGTTCATCTCTCTAACTGCTCATTTTCACAGCTACTCATTTCCTATGCTGCTTTGGCCCATTTGTTTGCTTGGCTTTCTTTTTGTAAAACAGGTGCTCCATGCAGACATATGGTTTAAATAGGTTCTTTCCAACGAGGGGGACCACCAAACTGACATGGACTTAAAAGTGAACAAATACTTGTCACATTCCCTTGATAACAGAATACAGTGACTCAACAGAGAAGCTGGGCGACGCCTCGATCCCATGTTAAGTGGGTCTCCCACTGATACAACTACTGGTGTGGGGTTTTCACGGTATAATGTTCAGCATTCTGTGAGGGGTGTGCTATCACACTGACTGCTAATTACAGGGCACACTTGGACCAGAGGTATTGCAGAGGTTGAAGAATTGCTGCAAAACCAAAAAGCTGTGAAGACTTGCCAAAGAGTAGGTAATTTTACTGTTTCATGAAATAACACATGGGACGAACTATGATAACAAATGTCTCCTATGTGTAGTATGTGTTCTGCACTGAAATGTAAGAGCAAGTTATCCCATTCATCATCCTATTTTTGAAGCATCCTTTTGTTGGTATTAACATACAAAAGCAAGTTCTGTGAAAAAACTGCTGGAGTGAAGACTAAGGAAGAAGAAAAAGGTGTCTCAGAGATGTCTGACTGGATTTGTCCCTAAACATGATGTTGGCCATTTTAAGCGGGTTAGCCAAACCACGCATTGGAATGTCATTTTGAGCTTAGCTGGGAACTCCCTATGCCACAGTACTCCTTGTCTCAGGTTTTTTTGTAAAAGAATGTCATGACACCATTCACTGCTTTGACTTAAACACTTTATGGCATTTGACCCTCTTGAAAATGTTTACAACCTTGATGACCAAAAGTCCTCAGCCTTACAACATACAGCTGTGCACTGCACTGAGGAGTGGCAGTTGCTTTGACCTATTAGACAATGGGGCATGGAACAATAAATGGATTTTAACTTCAGGCTAAAAAGGGAGAACCTTGCATACGGATACTCTTCAGCAGTCTCGAACGGTATTTCAAAATGCATACCTTGGCCACAAAGGCTGCAACTCTGTTTCTTGAGGATAATGTGTTCTCAGCTGGACTGAGGAAGCTTCCTCCTAGACTGAGACTTCTGTTCAGTCCCAAACTGTTGCCAAGATGTCCCAATGCAGTTGAATACAGAACTGGAGTTGCAGCCAGACCTCCGCTGACAATGCTGCTTGTGATTAACGATTTGCTCTTATGGCGCTCCCGGAGGAGCTTGGCATTGGCTTCTTCAAGTCTCTCATTAGCTCTGAAACATTCAGAAGCACATGGACAGTTACCTTTGGAAGTGACACTTTCACAAAGTTATTCTCCAGGTCCTTGACCATTATTTGACTTCTGAGATGAAGAGCCTCCAAAAACTGTATCCCATTTGACCTGAGCTTGTTTGGAAGGCCTGTTTCTAAGATGTCACACTAGGTGCAAGGAGCAGCAAGTGCCACCAACACTTAGGAGTGCTCATCATGAGGGCTTCAAAGCCTTTTGTGACAGCCAAATTACATAGCTTTTACAAGCTGTTTACATAGCTTCTTCTGGAAGGTATGTCACCTTCCCAAGGAAAGCTCAAAGCTCAGAGCCACTGCTTAAACAGAAGCCAAAGAAGATTACTTCTACTTTTTCTATACAGAACAGAAACCTGTTCTTTGAGAGGCCTACCCTTATTCAAACAATAAAGGACGTGAAACTCATTTTTTCTTTTGTAGAGAGGATGAGATTAGAGAGACTGGCAAAAAAAGCTGCCAGTTAAAACATCAATTTGAAAAGTACCCTGTTAATTCCATGATTAGTGTTTCAGCAGAACACAACTGAAGAGAAATGAAGGCCTGCTGAGCGGGCAGGGTCTTAAGGTACTTTCCCCACAAACAGGTGCAGAAGAGGAATTAACAAGAAATATGCATGAGGAAAGAGGATTTTCTTACTACCAGTCCAAAAAAAGCACAGACTTACCTTTCCAGTTTCTTTGCTAGGCATTTTCTAGTTTTCACTTCCTCCAGATACAGCTCCTTGTACTTTTCCAGTTCTGCCTGTGCACATTCTTTTGGAAAAGTACTCTCTTGTTGAGTATTTTTTATCTTGTCCAATTCACATTCAAGATCTCTAATTCTGTCTTTTAGCTGGTTTCTCAGAGAAGCATGATGACTTGCTCTGATGTGTTCTAGTCTGTCCTGGGAGGCTGCCTGTGCCTGAAAGAGACAGGGCACCTTCAACCACCACAAACCCTGTCAATCGCATGTACCCAAGGTCATGAGTCCAGCTTGGCTCAGAGAGGCAGCTGTGCCTCCTCACTACCACCCGCAGAACCCTGGAGCTACCACTAGGAAAAATAATTCTTTTCACTCAGGACAAATCAGTAGTACTATTCAAAGCTACTAATGAAAGGGCATTATCTCTGTAGGACAGGACTCCTCAAAGACCTTAGCAAGATGCCTCACCTCCTCCTGATCTCCACACCTGCAACTTCAGCCACTTCTTTTATGAGCACCTTCCCCCATATAAAGAGAAAACCGGACCTGCAGGTCTGGCTGTAACAGCTGGAAGGTGCAAAACCTCTTCAAGCATGAACAGTGAGATGCAGACCAGCAGACAGAAAGAGCCCCAAGAACTGCAAAATGGAAACCTGCCTTGGGCAAGCTTTTGATTCAGGGCCCTGCTGGCACATCACCCATCATAAGGGCACTCCTGCCCAACCATATGCCCCTCTCCCACTGCCCTTTGGCACAGACACAAGTACAATGCTAACACACAGAATTGGGCACCCAAAGCAAAACACTGAAAAATGGTGGCCACAACCAAAGTCTACAGAATACCTACACACACACATCAGAAAGTCACTCACTTGCAAAAACAGATTGACTTCTTGTAGTTTTTGTCTTATTTCCTGTCCTGCTCGTTCATCAACCTCTCTTTTATACTGTTCTATTTGGCTGTGATCCACCATGTTAGTCTCCAAGCGATGCTGGAGTTTTGCCACCTCTTCTTTCAGCTGGCATTTGCTCTTCTCCAGTTTCTCACAGTTCCCATGCAGGGTAGATAGCTCTTCTCGCAAATCCCGGTTTTGTGCTTCTACCTGCATGCTCTTTTTAGACTCCATGTCCAACTGCTGGGAAAGTTCAGCAACCTGTACACAGGAAAAAAAAAGAAAACTCAGAGGCATCTAAAGGCAGTGAATTCTGTTAAAATCGCTAAAGGTGCTGTCCATGGAGATTATTTATCATCTGCATACGCAGTATTAGAAACTTAATGTAACTTAATGATCTTTTCCAACCAGATCAGCCTTCTAATCATTTGTGATAGGATGGAAACCTGAGGAATCCTTTTGCAGTTCTTCATGCAAAAATGCTATTAGCTTCCGGACTAAAAATGAATCACTGCACAGGAGTAACTGATTCTACAATGATGCCTTCTAAAACTGAGCAGAACTGTGAAATGCAGCTTTTCTTGCAACGCATCTGAGTAACAAGTAGAGAAGTATATGAAGTTTACATGCTGCTACTGGACAGCCAGAGCAACCTCAAAAACATCTCTGGCAACAATACTTCTGGGTCCTCATGTTAAGATGGGCTGAAACAACTACCAGTGAGCAGTAAGTTACAGCACTTTTCCTATGTCACCCTTTACATTGTACAGCAGCAACAACACTTTTCAGAAAAGGGAAGTCCCAACTGCCTCTGGCTGAACTCAAGGCTTGTTCTTGCGTGTGAGCAACAGCCGCATTCCTCCCCTCTCTCCCAGAGAAGGAACCCGTCAGTCAGACCTGGGTGATGCTGCCACAGCCTCATGCTGCAGTTGGGCCTGAGCTGAGGCCGCTGCTGTCAGCCCTGATCCTCACCCGTGGCCATGACATCAGGGTAGGATGGAGAACTGCCCGTCCCTAAGGCCCGGCCTGAGGATTTGCACTCTTGGCTGACCCCGCCTGCTGTCATCCGACCCATTCTGTTCTTGAAGAGCACCTGTGGGACAGGCCCCTGGCCCAAGAGGTCACAGACCCTGCCAGCCTTGCTGCCACTCTTGGCTTGCCCTCTCTCTGCATGACAGTCTGCCCTTCCTGTGCCACTGCTGATGCTGCTTTGCACTTAAGGATTGCATATTTACCCATAATGACAACTACATCAGTATTATACACAGTCACCTGCTTCTATAATTGTAGAAAAAGCATTGAGAGAGATCAATCAAATCTAAAATACAGCCAACGAAAGAAAATCATCAACATGACAAGAAATACAGGGAAAGCTTCATACAGGTTTGAAAAGAAGTAACACCACAACCAAACCAACCCCAAATTAGCAGAGCTCACCTTTGTTCTCAATCTATCAACTTCACTGATCATTTCAGAATATCTGCTCTTCATTTCTCCCTTCAAATTAAGCTGTGACTCCATTTCTCTCTCCTCATACACTCTTATTTTCTTTGTAGCTTTACTGAGATGTCTCTTCAACCTAAACAGCAAATCAGTTCGGAAAACAATGAAACACAGGAATAAGCAACCTTTTCCATATGCTCTCAAGTAAGGAGTGCAGACACAGCTTTCTTCATCTTTAATATACTTAACAGTACCAGGAATTGCTGAGAAAAAACCTGCTCTTCCTGTGCCACATCACCAGGTGTATCCAAATTTCAGCTGAAAAGATGAATTGAAGACTTCCTTCCCCACCCCCAGAGAACTGCACAGCAACCTGGACTGGCAATTCCTCTTGCAGCTATAAGTACAGGCTCATGCACACACATACCTTGCAGGAACTAACACGAGACTTCAATTTGCTCACAGAGTATGTATACCTGTTCTTACATTACAGTTCAATAAAACTGGACTCCTATTCAGGGACATCTCTCCACCATATCAAAAAGCCATACCTCTTCACGTCTTTCTGCAATTCTAAGTTTCTTCTCATTTCTTGGTCCAGACGGAGTTCAACTGGGCGTTTTAACTCTAAGAGTTTCTTCACTTTCTTTCTTTCACTCTCACACTTTCAAAACAGAAAAGACACATGACACACACAAAGAATAAGAACAATAGTTACGTGCAATATTTGTCTCTAGCATTCTCCACAGAGAAGCTGCAGTCCATCTCCATCTATTAGCCAAGTTCCACATTAGATTTCACAGCAACCTGGCCAATATTGAAGAAAAAAAATAGATGCCTCCACTGAAACAAAGGTGGAAAAGATGCTGGACTACTTTCAAGAGTTCTCAGCTCATAAGCAAGGATTATGTAGGTATACTTATCATGGGAGAATACAAATCAATCTAAAGCTTTTACAGGATCTTTATTGATCAGCAGGAAGAGGAATTTGATCTTTGAGAATTTTTTCAATATGCTAGTCCCTTCCACCTCTTCTTTGTGGCTACTTACTTATGTGCTAGTTGCTTTGTACTTCCTTTATTCCTCTACAGATGAGGAGGGAAAAAATGCCCCTTTGAAACTGTCAGTCCTCTTGTTTCCCAAGCACTAGTTCATTTCCCCAGAATTCCTTCAGTATGTTTTGCTGCAAGGCTTTTAAGCACCCACTACCCTGAAAACATGCTGCTGCTCCTCCATGCACTGCATTGGAAAAATAAAATACTTCAACCCTGCCCAGAAAACAAGGGGTCAGAAGGTGGCCAGAAGGAATCCAAGAAAGAACTGGGGAACTGCAGCTCTGCTTGATGTGCTCAACTGATGCAAACCATACTGGGAACTCTTTCAAAGAGAATCACTCCAGGACTTACACAAGATATCCAGATAGCTTTCATTTGCTTCCTGGATGGTCCACAAATCAAAACACATCCAGACCCTGAATGCCAGGGGTAATAAAAAAATGCTCTTTATGTAAAAACTCGACCAAAAGGTTAATATGGTTCTCTCAGGTACTAACTTAGGTCTCTTGAGAATTTTCTGGATTTACCTGTTCAGTGAGGTCTGCCTTTTCCCTGTCAAGTTGAGCAACACGCTCTTCAAGGTTGGATCTTGACTTAAACTGCTCTTCCCACAGGCTCTGCAATTCCTTTGACGTCAGAGCCAGCACATTCTGCTTTTGCACCTGTAAAAGCAACAATGGCAGAAGAAGAAACTAAGGTGACCGTAAAGAAAACGCTGCAACAGAAAGCTGTAACTTAAATGGAAACTCTCTCCTCTCCCCATCCAGTGTCTATGGCTAATGTTGATGCAGAATGTAAAACACAGCTGGGGAAACATAGCCAAGAAGAGAAACTGAAGATAGTAAAAAGAATGAATGCTATAAGGGTGGTGAGATGAGGCTGAACTTTGGGGAATAATAAACGAAATCACCCTGTAGTTTTCTTCCAAAGGTTCTCCAGAGTTCATGACATACTTTCTAATGTATTCATTTCCAGTGCTCACCACAGAATACACCCTACAATCATGGCTCCTGTAACAGTTGTACATCTCCTGAGAGCAAGAAATTGATATTGGTACTGATAGCTCTATCTAAAACGACAAAGATTTGCCTGACAGATGCATTTGAGTTGAACAGAACTTGCTCATTCAGTTCAAGCATAAAGACTGGATGCTTTTAGGGGTATTTTTTAAGGAAAAAAAAAGAAAATCACAAAATCAAAAAAGGAAAAATCAGGAGATGTTGACTGGCCTGGCTACAGAAAGCAACAAAATACTTAGCACAAAGTCTCAGATTAAAAAAAAAAAGTCCTTAGGGTGTATGACTTTCTCAAGCCCTCACAGAGGAGGTAAAACACTGGTCTCACAACAAAAACTGACATGGCCTCAAGACAAGCTCTGACAAAATTGCAAAGATAACATGGATCTGTCAAGTCTGGTCTCCTCTCTCAGTTTGCAACCACAGATCACCAGCTGTCCACAACATCCACTCTATCAGTCATCTGCTAAGGCTTCACCCTGGTAGGCAGCTAAGCATTACACAGCCACTTGCTCACTCCCTGCAGGTGGGATGGAGAAGAGAATTCGTCGGATAAATCACACTGATTAACACAACTATCTTGCACACCACAACACATACAAAATACAGCAGTAGGAAAATGAAGACATTTACAGCCTTTTTCCTTGTGGATTCCTTGCCCTAAAACCAGATGGATATTTAACAGCTGTGTGCTTATACAGCCCACATGATCTTTTCATCAATTACCTGTTCACAAAAAAATCAAAGACTAAAGCAGTCATCAACAGAAGCCTGCCATGTACCTGCTTGTGGTGGTCCTCTGCAGCTGCCTGTGCTGTCTGTAAGCTCATTATCATGTCTTCCAGGCGGTTATGAACCTACAGAAGCATTACAAGAGACAAGAAGGCACACTATGACTTTCTAGATTGAAGTTACACCTCACTTGTGAAAGTCTTACACAGAACCTCTTCACTTTTTTATTTGTACACTATTTACACCCAGCAACAATGATCAAAACAGCTCTAGTTTGATGCCACTGTAAAACTGTTAACAATCATCACCTCTGCCATTTTGTGCAGAGAGAGAGTGAGAAAAGCCCACATGGGAAATAAAGAATGTTCAGTGAAAACAGGCAGGAGTAGCTTTTCTCATACCCAGTACACCTGAAAATCTTGCCCTGTTAATCAAAGCAGAAGGATTTGCGACTTTCTTCCCACTTCTCTTGACAGTATCAGTACATCACAAAGTTCAACTATCACATGTAGTGATTTTCAAGATACCTTCAGCTATAATTGACAACTACAGTTGTAACAAGAACCCTAGTTCACTGGTTACAATACAAAAAACAACAACAAAATCTCTTAATTCTGTCCACAGATGTTAGTACCTTATCTGAGGTAAGATTAACCACTGTGTAGAAGCAGTGGTAAATTCCAAGGCTCACACTGAGTTTTGCAGATACCACAAGCAGTCCTCTTCACTGTTTCATGAGCACAGTGAGTAGCCAAAGGAAAAGCAATTCTGCACAGCAAAATCTCTGAGATGTGTAATTTTTCTTTCAGTCTGATGATGTCAGCCAGGTCTCTGGCATAAAGGGCTTGGCATTAATAGACCCTGTGGAACTTCCACCAGTTAACTTGATAGATACCTTAAATGAAACACACTGCAGTCCCCAAAGCAGCATCTGATGTTATGAAGGGGCTAAAGCAGACAATAGTTACACCAGTGTATTGCTGTCAAATCCTTACCTTTTAGACTGTTATGTTTGACTTGCTATAGCATGGGAAAATTTTCAAAACTGGACGGCTGCGAAGTAGAGCAGCCTCTCTTCAGAATAATGCAGGAACTGAGCTCCCCTTGGCTCTCCGGGAAAACCTCACCATAAAATTTTCCTAGGTAACTAGGCTTAGGAGTCACTAAAGGGAGAATTCTGAGCATCTTACTGAGGCAGAGGCTTGCAGGTCTCTCTGCAGGGCTTCAATCCTGTTGCTTTGTTGTTGGGCAGTGGCTTCCAATTTGGTGTTTTCAATTTCAAGGCTTAAAAACAAATACAGGTCTAATTACAAAAATCTGCCAGACCACCAATTCCAAAAGAACAGTGCAAAATAATAAAAAACAAGAACATCCTTCAAAATCTTAATAATTTGCTGTGATGCAACAAAGCTACCTATCTATGCTGTGGTTTCCAGCCAATCCCTGCAAGTGACAGATACCTCGCCCCACTGTATTCTCTTACTGTTGCACATGTTCTTCCAGTTGTTTTATAGTAGTGTTAGTCTCAGAAGATGCCAACAGCTGGTCCTGCAGTTTCAGGGCAGAAGCTGTTGCTTCTCTTTCCTTCTCATCCAAGGCAGTCTTCAAGTCATGAACACAACGCTCGGAATTTAAGTATTTTTCTTCCACCTCCCGTAACTGTGAAGTCACAGAAAGAATCCGCAGTTGTCAGGTAAGTTTTATACAGGGGGTCAGCTGCTGCCCACAGATTCATGTGCTGCAGACTTCTGCCCTCACCCTCTGCCCAAAGAACTGTAATCATCTCAAGTACTTCCAAAAGCTTCCCCTAGCAAATGAACACAAACTGTGTGCTACAGTGGCCTCTCCCATCCCTCCACAGATTTCCTAGAGCACAGTTCTAAGCACTGACACTGCTGATCTAAACACTGACCCTTCTGGTGACTTAGGATGCTCTTAGTATTCACTTGTTTGCTTCTCGGTGAAAACATGAATTAAGAAGTTCATCTGTCTGTAGTGACTTCACAAGTCCCTCATAAGGATCAGATTTTAAATTATTTTCCTTTTAGAACTATAAGGCCTCTAAACATCCATACTTTGGAAAAACACTGTGGAAGGTGGTCCCTAACTCAGAAATAGCTTATACTTCCCTTGCAGGAAAACTGCTTAAGGATGGCAGATTATAGCAGGGCCAAAGAAGGAGAAAAAATGCAGAACAAGTTACAAAAGCATTCAGAATTTGATGTGTTACCTGGTGACAGGGCAGGGTGGGGGGAGTGGGGGCAGAGGGAAAGCAGGACAGCATAAACATGTCCAAACATAGCAATCCAATACTTCTACTGTTCTTCAGAACTCAATCTGCTTGGCTAAACTGAAGGTAACAAGACACAAATATAGACACAATTTTATTGTGAAAAGCACTTTAGCACATAAGATTCTGTCCAAATAAGGGCATAATGTCCACATGTCAAAGACATGGACACCAAGATTATAAAATAATGCAACTGATTCACACATCATTAAATCTATCCTGTTGAATTTTTTTCCTGGGTTTTAGGACAACATCCAATCCTACTTTTAACAGGCACCCTAAGATTAATTTATATAATTACAGACAGTATGTACCTTGGTTTTAGCCTTTTCCAGTTCCTTTTGCAAGCGCAGCTTGTCTTCCTCCAGGTCACTGCGGTATCGCGTAGTAACTTCTAGTGAAGCTTCTGACATAGATTGCTTTTTAAGAGTATCAGCAAGCTCCTGCTGCAGCTGTCTGATCATGCCCTAATGAAACAATTAAATGAGCATGAATAAAGTAATAAGAACATTAAAAAAAGCCTTTACTTTGACTTATTTGATTACAGAGTTAGACTTGTCTTTGGACTGAACTCAAGTGAAATTGTCTGTCACCAGAAGACAATCACCTCTACATCTTTCTCAGCTGAGCACCCCCAAACTGTCAGCAGTTGTTCATGAGCATTTCTGTTTCGTAATACAAAAAAAAGATCCAGGTATTCTTCTTCTTGAAACCACGCACAAGCACACGCTGCAATCATGGGAATTTCTGTAC
The DNA here is from genome assembly GCA_013400215.1 of Cisticola juncidis. Classification (NCBI taxonomy): domain Eukaryota; kingdom Metazoa; phylum Chordata; class Aves; order Passeriformes; family Cisticolidae; genus Cisticola; species Cisticola juncidis. The sequence goes on from VXBR01004474.1 coordinate 32,204, forward strand.
CATAATCCAAAGAAATCTGTTGTGATGTAAGAGCCATAACCTGACTGCAGATAGTACTTTGTTGACCAAAGGCAGGACTTGGTCTCACATCATTCTTTGTTCTATTTCTACATTTTACAAATGTAATTAAATGGATACCTATATCTAAAAGCTCTTTTTAGATACACTCTAATATGTTGAATCACATCCTCTTACAGCTGTCTTAATAGGCATGTTTTAGAATAACAACTGCCTTTATACTGACATATTAGGTTTACTAAAACCTGGATAGTTCGTACAGTTATATAAATGTAGTATTTTCAGAGGGAACCTGTTGTTTTGGTATGAAGAATACACAGCAATTCACAGATTAAAATGACTGACAGTATTGCCGGTGTTGTCTCCCCCCACACACCTTATAGTAATTGACAATTGAAGAATAAAGCAGTTATCTCACACATACCTATATTTATCTCACTCAAAGATTCTGGACTTGTTAGGAAGAAGGAAGGGTAATTTTACATCCCTATTCAAATCATTAGAGGAGACAAATGTGGGGAGACAGATTGCTGAGGGCAGTCTTGACTTCGATATGTTGCAGCTGTTAATTATCCAAGAGTGGGAACAGCCTCGCCCTCCCAGCTATGGCTGTGAAGAAGAGTGAGTTAGCTGGGAGGGAGTTCAGTTGGAGTCTACTGGCCATGGTGTGAGGAGGAAGGGACAGTAGGCTGTGCAAGGGACAGACAAAGTATGCAGCTGTATGAGCAGCAGACAGGGTTAGGCAGCCAGGCTAGGGACAGGAAGGAGCTAGCAGGAACTGCAGAAGGAAGAGGGAAGAAGAACTCAGGCATTGAGTCTACAGAACAGCTGCTGGCAGAAATGGACACACCCTGAGAGCTGGGTAGAGCTGCTCGTAGGAGGATACAGAGAAAAAGTTATGAAAGACTGCTAGATAACGAGGTCCTGATGCTTGGAGCCCTCTGAAGTTTTTAATGAGTCACTCTGAGTGCAGTGTCCATCTTGACTTCCACAGACAAACAGTACACCAGGGTGTCTAAACATTGACTTTTATTAGTTCCTGTTTTCTAGAAAGTAAGGGAGATTAAACAAAATGGGTAAGCAATTTTTAGGTCTTTACCTGAAATCGGCCAGAATACTCATCATTACAGAATACCCTACCTACTCCTTGGAACACAGGTAATGATGTATTCTTTAGGAAGACTCCTTAGAGGCCCCAGAATATTCTCACTCTTCAATTTTGACGGCAACTTAGGGAGAAGCAATGCTTTTCCTCTGTAGGAGCTTAATTTAAGTCCATCCCACACAATTCACTCATCTGCATCTTCATTCCTCAACTGTCACATATTGGATCATTCTTCCTTTTACATCACTCTTACTTTTGTCATCAGTGCAATACGTGAAATACCTAAACCAATTCTACTGGGCAAAAAGTGGACTAAGAAAAACAGATGAAAAAGTTCTACTGAAAAATCACCTTTCTTGATCAAAGCAGACTTGGTTGCTTTTTTTTCTGCTCTCAGCTCAGATCTGAGCAGTAAGATCTCATTTACCAAAACCTTCCACAATTTCAACAGAAACACAACAAACCAGAACAAATCATCATTACCTGGTCCCATGCATATGGCTTATAGCTGATACCCTTTAGAAACATAAAATAATTTCAAATCATTAGAGGAGATGACCAGAAGACCAGAAAACTTTAAATTGCTGTAGGCATATTTTACCTCTCTCTCTATTTTGTCAGTCTCATATTTGAAGACTTGTTCTCTTAAATCAATACATTTGGCATTTAATTCCTTATTTCTCTCTTCCACTAGGTAAACTTGCTTTTCAGTATCAGCTCTGAGTTTGTTGAAAATATCATTAAACCGATCTTGCACATCATTCACTACTTTTTCTTTGATGATCCCCTTGTTCTGCAGATCTTCCAGTTGCTGACGGAGCAAAAGGTTTTCACTCTGGAGCTGGGCCAATCGCTCCTGCATGGATTCCTGCTTTATTACAAGTTTGTTTACTTGGTCTTTCTCAAGTTGTCGAGCACGATCATATTCCTTTGCCTGACTCTGGGTTTGACCTAATTCTTTTTGTGTCATTTCTAAAAGCAAAGTTTTTTCCCTGAGAGTTTGTCTTAACTGGTGAAGCTCATTTTCTAGACTATTAGCTTTGCTTTCAGCTTTACTCAGCTGCTGAGACAAGCTCTTGTTGGCTTCTCGCACATCTGAGAGGTCATGATGGAGCTTGTCCTGCAAGCGAAGCCATTCATCACGTTCTCTCTGAAATGTTCGCTCGACATCGCTTTTTGATGACTGGTGACGTTCCAGTTCTTGAACTGTAGTGTTCAAGCGAGAGCGAAATGATTCGATTTCTGTCTCCAGTCTGTCTTTGCTTTCTTTTGTCTGCTCAAGTTTGGAAGTTAGCATTGCGGTTTCTGTCTTTAGTAAGTTCAGTTGTCCATTGTATTGAAAAACTGTTTGTGTTAAGGCTTCCTCATTCAGCTTAAGTTCTTTTTGGAGATCTTCAATTTTTTCTTTTAAGGACTCATTTTCCTCTAAATATTTGCCTTCTTCCTCCTGGTGCCTAAGTCTTATTTGATCAAGTTCTAGTCTTAGCATGGCAATCTCATCTTGCAGTAACTGATTTTTGTACAAGAGATCCTTTTCTCTCTCAGTGTCGGATTCCTGAATGACAGAGAACATGAATAAATATCCATGTGGGAAATAAATCTACAAAACCACTTCAGCATTAAACTGCATTTTTATGTTTCTAACATTGCAACATGACTTCAAAGATGAGAGTGAAACTTCAGGTAAGATGTAAGCTACTCTATGAACCAATGCATGAGTCTGATGCAGGCACGGAATGAAGGCATAACATAGCCATAAATAAACATGCCAAATACATCGTGCCTTTTTTCTGTAAACCAGCAGCTAAATAATAAAATTATTTAAAATGTTTCAGGTATGAAGGTTATAAAATGACAGTGCTTTCATGTGTGTACATGCCTTTAAAATGTTCCTTTTTAGATTAATTTAGTCGTGTCACTGATCTGGTAAAATCTCTGTTTACCATTCTAAAAAGGCTATCTTCCTTTATAAATATCTTTTTAACCCTTTTTTTAAGCATTACTGAAAGTTCATTATTCAGCTGAATCATCCCTGGAATGCAGAAGTCCTGTACGGTGCATATTTATTATACAATTTATTCTCCGTGTAAACATATTCACCCTGTATTTACTGGGCAGCCCAGCCAAGAACAAATAATTCTTCCAAGAATTTCACATTCTTAGTAAATTCAATAAACTTTCCAAGACTTATTTTTTTTTTAATACTGTTCATGATTGCTTATTCTTCTTCAGTTATTTTAACGAGTGTTGAGAGTTTAATTCATTGCTGATCCTTCCTTCATAAAACTTTCATATGTGGAGGTGGAAAAGAACTTCATACTTCACGTCTGATAAGGGAATAAATAATTGAAAAAACCCAACTAATGGGAACACAGAGTGAGTGTCAACTTCCTTCCTGGTCAGTTTAGATGTAGGCAGCTAGGTGTTTCACTGCTAGAAGCCTTTAAAAAATGATGATAAAATGTGAAGAAAATAAAAACAAGACAGTTTAAAAATGGCATAAATAGCTTTTTCTTTTCACTTTCTACTTGTACATGTAGTGTAAGTACATACAGCACTCTGATACTGCTTTCCAGAACTTTGAAAGACATAAGGGAAAACAGAAGAGGTATTTGCACAGTAAGATTACACTGGTAAACTGTAAATAATCCATCAATAAGCAGAAAAAAAAGTTTCATTATACTTTAGAACAAAGATGGTAAAATTTAATTGATTAGAAAAAAATCTGCTTACATCTGAACTTTTCCCTATAGTTCTTCTTGTCTCTTCTTCTAGTTCCTTTTGTCTCCAAAGGTGGTTGTTCAAAATGCCTTCTTGCAGGGCTCTGGCACTCTTTTCCTGAGAGAGCTGCCTCTGTGTTTCATCACGCTCGTCTTCGACCTACAATAATGCAATTAAATTACTTGCACCTTCAGAAAATCAAAGCTAGCAATATTGTCCCACTCTCCCTTTTATGCTTGTAAATATTTTGCTTTCTACAGTTACAATAATCCATCTATAAATTTTAATTTTCTTCTGAAAAATTAAGAAGAAATACAGAATGTTTTGAAATAATTTAGAAAAGTAACTCAAAGTCAGGCTTTGAAATACAAACAAAAAAAGGGAAGCGACTACTTGGAAAACTGCTTTGTACTTGGAAGCCTGTTCACAAAATCTGGCAATAGTAACCCAATGCCTCTTCCATGAACAAAGTACCTCTTCTTTAGGCAAACTGGAATACAACACCAATTTAAAAGAAGCAGAAAATAAGAAGGCAAGTGCATAATTTATTATCTAACATACCTGTTTGAAGAGCTTTCTCAGTGTTACTAACTCCATTTCTAAATTCCTTGATTGTAGCTCAAATTGCTGTTTCTCCTCCACCTCTTTACAATATTGCTCTTCTTTCCTTCTGAGTTTTTCTCTTGTTTTCTCATATAGTGTTTCTGCTCTGAACCTCTTTTCTTCTTCTTGTTTCAAAGTAAACCTGGGATTTGACAGCATAGTTGAGAAAATAAAGCACTGATATAAAAATTAGAAATTCTACACTATGAACTCGCAGAAACAACTCAAACCCTAAAAATCTTAACTACTTTGAAATTTTATATTTTTACTCTACTTTTTAACTTTTAAAAGAGTTCTAACATCATTCCATTATCCATGCTATCAGTTTTACAATATATGGAAATAAACCATTGACTGCTTTATCACCTGTAAGTTTATCTAAGTAAATATACTGAGGTATACACATTTCTGTTACTTTCATCTTCATATTACAGACATTTTGATCAAGAGAAATTTGTTGTCTTAGCAATCAAAGCAACACAAGCTTTTGACTATGATTAATATACATTTTCTTAATGTGATGAGCATTGCCTGCATATTGTGGGTTCAATGACTGCAAGTACTGCTGATGAAGCAGCATGTCACTTATCTCTCTGACACACCCACCAGTTTTTACAAGCCTTTTGTAAGTCTTAGTGAATGGCTGATCGCAGGAAAAGCACACAGTTTCTATTTGCTCAGGAATGAGATCAATTTTCAAAATTTTATTTAGAAATGCAGAGTGCAGAGGGTTTAAGTTTAATGTGATTAAAAATAGTTTTAAACCTCTAAGGATCTACATCTGGAAGGAACAACAGCAATTTGATTTTGAAGATAAACTATAGATAAAATCTTAGGGAATATCAACTTCTTTACTAACTGAAACAAACAGCAGGAAGCACAAACATGGTAAGAAGTGGTCCATAGTGCACCCGTGGTACCCAAACAGAAAAACAGTTTTGTGTTTTACAATAATTTTGAGTATTTTTTTCTCATATCCTTGCAACAGTCAACAAGAAAAAAAAATAGTATTAACATAAGGACAGGGCTGGCAAGTGAAAATCTGCTTCAGAAATTCTGCAAAAACAGATAGCAGGAGCCACTAATAAATTGTTTGAAAGACTGACAGTAAGACTTGTATTTCAGTGGTTTATATCGCAATGAAGAAAGCATTACACATAATTTCACACACACACAAATAAGCTTCTATAAGTGTAAGGCTAACGTAATGTAATTGCTTTTGTAATTTAAGAATGAAAATAATAATTATTCACGCTTGTTCGATACTTTAGAATTTTGATAAGCAGTGGCTAGGGTAAAGTTAATTTTCTTCACATGGGGCTGTGTTTTGAATTTGTGCTGGAAACTGTTGATAATATGGATGGTTTTGTTATTGCTCAGCAACATCTGCACAGCAAAAAGGCATTTTCTGCTCCTCCTACTGCCCTTACCAGCAAAGGGACTGTGGGCATACAAGAAGTTGGGAGGGGAGACAGCTGGGACAGGTGACCCAACTGACATAATGGATTTTCCAAACCATGTGACATCATACTCAGTATATACAGTGGGCAGAAGGAGGAAGGGGAGGACAGTCAGAGTGATGGCACTGTCTTCCCAAGTAACTGTTACATGTGATGGAGCCCTGCTCTCCTCGGGATGGATCAACACCTGCCTGCCCAAGGGTAATGGGGAATGGATTCCTTGTTTTGCTTTGCTCGTGTGCATGGCTTTCAATTTCCTTATTACACTGTATCTCAACCCACAAGCTTTCTCAGTTTTACCACTCTGACTCTCTTCTTGCCATCCCTCTGGTGGGGATGTGAGTGAGCAGCTGTATACGGTGTAGTTGTCAGCTGGGCTTAAACCATGACAAACTGCTAGAGTCCAATTCAGGCAAAGCTGGGACTGGCTTTGTCTTCCTCATAATCCTCTTCCACAGACCAGGAGGCACAACTCAAAGCTCAGTTCCCTCAATCTCTCCTCACAGGCCTGGTGTTCCTGCTCACTGAGCAGCTTGCTAGTTCTCTGTTGAACTCACACATATCAGTTAAGGTCCCTCTGGTACCAGAAGGCCAAAAACTGGACACAGTGCTCTAGATGCCATTCTTTAAGTACTGAGTAGGGGCAAATCATCCCCTGATTTGCTGCCACTGGCCTTAGCTGCCAGCTCATGCTGGTTCATGTTCATATCTTGCTCTAGCAAAACCACCAAGGTCTTCTCAGCAAGCTCCCTGGCCAGGCCATCCAGGCCATCCCCAAGATATCATCACAGAAGGATCTTCCTTCCCAAGAGCACGGCTCTGCATTTGTTCTTGCTGAATTTCCTGTGGTGCATACCAGCTACTCCTGTCTGAAGTGAGGCAAGCAGTGGTTAAAAACCTCACATCATCCAAGTCTAGCTCAGGATTGAAAAGAATGAGGCAACCCTGGATTTAACTTCTCAAATAAGCAAAGTCTTCAAACACTTCTGAGTTGCACTCTGTGGAGTTACCTGAATTTCTACTATTATATGTCAACAGAAACTGCAAAGCTAGAAACATACACACATCTCACATAAATCACCTTTCTTGTAAATCTCATTTTCCCATACAAACTCTCTTGTTCTCTTCTCTTGCTATTAAAAAAAAGTGAAAACATCCTGATGATTTTAGATGGCACTAATATCCAGGTGTTCTTTCCTGACATTACATCCTTCCTTTACAGCATAACTTGCCCATGGGATTCAAAATACAGAGAAACAGAAGACTACAAGCTTCTTATCCGTCACATGTATCAGCACCACCTTCTGGTACAAGATAACACATTATCAGAACACAAGATTACATACTTAAGGCTTTGGATATCACTTTTCCATTCCACTTCTTGATGAGCCAATATGGATTTCAAATCTTGAGTCTCTTCTGCTATTAATTTTGATTCCTCCTTTTCACTTTGCAATTTTCTTACTTCTTTCCAGACCGCTGCATACCGATTTTTTTCATGCTCTATTATTTGTTCATATTTAAGAAGTATGTTTCGAATTTTCAGTAAAATAGCAGAACCTATTTTGAGATAAAAAAGACAAAGATACACATGTGCATAAATACTTTCTAATGTGTAAATTATTTCATTTGGTGTAGGTGATGAAGTTTTGGTAGTGGGAAGACTGAAGGCTGTGGGAGTTCTCTGTGAGAAGAGGCCAGAGGTTGCACCATGCCAGACAGAGACAATGGAATCACTGCAGGGCACAGCTGAGCCTTTCAGCCATGCTGGTGGCACCTCAGAAAAATGTATTTAGGACACCACTCAGGCAAAGGAAAAGGAGACAAACAGAAAAAACAGCTGCTCTGTATACACACAGGTCAGTGACAAAGGGGGGAGCAGGGAGGTGTTATCCTAAATATAAATGAACCAAGATATCTAGGAGTGCACACAAAGAAATCATGTTTTAAAAGAGAAACTTGTAACATCTGAGGAAATGTGACTTTGGAACATACCTGTATGATCCACAGTAAGCTGTTCCAAGAGCAACACAGCCTCTTTGTAGGTGGATGTTGGTAATTTGACATCCTCTGATGTCGTTTCAGATGAGTTGGTTAAATCAAGGTCATCAGTTACATCCATTTGTATGCTGACCTACAAACAATACAGTATTTTCTGTATACAACTATGTAATATTACAGATGCATAAATGACTCATTATTTCATTCACAGTTCATGTCTGATTGATCCCATGTGAGTGATTAAAAGCTGATTAAACTATCAAGAAACTAATTTTACAGTACCTTTTTCTTTTCAATGGCTGTTTTTGCTGCAGGTCTGGAAAACAGAAATGTATTTCAGTTCTGGAATGTTTATCTTGCATTAAGAACAGTATCTAAAGTTGTTTTGAAAACCTAATTTCAGTAGAGAATTAAAGTAAAATTTAACACAAGAATTTTTTTAGATGCAGGTGAATACTGGAAAAAATTATCATCATTATTGGAAGATTATTTTTTTTCACAAGATATTAAGCAAATAGCTGAAAAAACAGTTCACTCAAAGTCATAGGAATCATACAGCTACAGACATGAAGATATACAGATACACAGTTATGTGCATTCCATGTTTAAAATTAGAGGTTTAGTTCTCTTCAGTATTTCGACTCTTTCCCTTACAGGTCAAAGAACTGTAATTTTGGATTCTCTAGTGTACTTAGGCTGATAGGAATGGAGTTAATTTTCTTCAAAGCAGCCCACACAATGCTGTGTGTTAGATTTCTCACCAAAACAGTATTGACATCACACCAGTGTTTTAGCTATTGCTAAACAGTGCTTGTACCCTGTCAACAATTTCTGTTTTTCATTTTGACCCCTGCAGTTAAGTCTGAGGCAGTCAAGAGGACATACAGCTGAAGAAAAAAAAAAAATAACTTAAACTCCAAAGTCTTTCCTCTCCCTTTTTAAAAAATATAAAATATAACTTTACTTTATACACTGACCTTCAGGTAATTTTTCAGCAATTGTGCACACTGTCTTTATAATGAACTTGGCTAAGATGTTCAAAGCACATTAAGCAAAAAGAATGTGTTTTGGAACACAAAAAGCATCAGGTCATATCGTCACATTAAGGAACAAAAACCACTGTGCAGATCAGGTTTACAAAAAACTTACCTTTAGCTTTAGGTCAATTTTTATCATTAAGTAAGTTTTAGTTATAGCATTCCTTGTATTCAGTACCTTCCTTCCTCCTGAGATGTTTCACTGGAAGTACTATCATCTGGTACTCGAAAATTATTCCCACTGGAAGAGCTCATCTGCTGCTTAGCCTTCTGCTTTGAACTCTGTCCTTTATTTTTCTTTGCAATCTCATGATCCAGGGCAAATTCACTACATTAAACAGAAAGAAAAAAAAAATTACCAATTGACTAACTTTACAGAAAATATTTCTTTGAAACAGACATACTTAAGATGATGTACCGAAACAACTGAGATGAAAAATATCTCTAATAAAACACAGACTTAACTCCAAGGACTGTGAAGTATTTCAAAGTATTTAAAAAACCTTGCCCTACAAACAAGGGGGGAATGTGAAACCTGAACTAGATTCAGGCAGTATCTTATATGCACATTAGAGGACGTATTAAGAGCAGAGATTCCTTTGAAGGACAGAAAAACACTCCTGCTCAGGATTTCATAAAAATATCAGTGCCTCCTTCAAACTTTTGAGATTCATATGGTAATATGTTTTACCCTCTTCCTAAGAAAAATGTGTTTTTCTTACATGTTTGTGAAGCAGTGGACCACTCAGTATTCCTTTCACCATTATAGAAATTGCTACAACTAGTACAGTATTAGAAAACCTAACACATACTTAAGTAACCCTACAAATAAGAATTAGAGATCATGTCTTTAGTTTATACTTTCATTGGCATTTTAATAATTTCTGACCTCTCCTCAGGTGAAAAATTTTTGTTGACTTTTTCTTCTGTAGTGTTTTCATCCTCCATTTTCAAACAGTCATTCTTCCTTAGTGTAAGCTTTTCTTTCATTTTCTGATTAGTAATGTTGTCTGGTGGTGTATTTAGTTTATCAACGTTTTCCTCTTTTGCCACTGTCTCCGTATGGATACATCTTTCTTGGTTTTTTTCCTTCTCAACCTACAAAAAGAAAGTTAAATTCAAGTATTAATCAGTATCTTCATAAAAGAGAAACACTATCCAAGATTGTATAATTCAGGTTTTACCTCTGAAAAAGTGTAAAACAAAACAAAACAAAAAGTATTTTCACAAACATTAAATTACAAAGTGTGTTGTCACTGCAAGTACTTCAAATTCACTCATGATTCTATGATGTAACAGAAAATTAGTCATTGGAAATAAAACAATATTTAATCTTAAAACACAGAACAACAAAAATGTAAAAGCATTACTGATGGATTAAAGAGTTAGGAGGACTGCACACCGTGAGTTATACAAACAGAAATTAAAAAAATCAAGTGGAAGCGTGCTTGGTTACTGCTTCCTCCATGGAGGGTAGGTAGAGTACCAGGGAAGAAGATTCCAAACCCACAAGCAGAAAGAACTCCCACAGCAAACAGGATTCTAAGTGAAGGACAATGAAGACACACCATGCAGAAATCACAGCAAATGAAGTTTGAACAAGACCCTGTTCAGAAGCTATTTTCATTCCTTGTTTCAGAATCAAAATTCAAGCGGTAACTTCTTACACTGGAAGTGAATGCCACATACTGTTAAACTGGAACAACAGCGCATTCTGTGTTTTCTGAAAAATGGGGAAAATGTAACTCTCCACTGATCTCTTTATTCATAAATACTGTATTTTCATTCAAACAACTGCTAATTTGCACAAAGCATCTTCAGTTAATGATGAATAGCTGAAGTGAACAGGACCACTGATATGGAGAAAGACTAAAGAATAAGGAGTAGCAGGTGAACTACCTCTTTTTGCAGCTGTACTTTCTCTTTCTCCAAAGCCAGGAATACTGCTTGTAGCAATCCTACCTTACTCTTAAATCTTTCCATATCTCGTTTTAGCACTTCATCAAGACTCCTTTCCAGCAGCCCACATGATTCCTGAGCATTAGCTAAAAGACTTTCAGTTTCTGTTTCTCCTATATTACAGTTGATAAGGCAGTCCTTGGGAACATCATCATTAAATCCAGAGTATTTTTTAGGTTTCATTTCTGTTACAGAATGTGCATTTTCATCGCTTGTACAAACAGGTCTTATTTTAGGAAGAATACTAGAAATGTCACCCAAAATACTTGATGTTAAGCTATGTCTCAAGGAGTAAGCAGGACCTTCCTCTGCATTTTCACTATTTCCATTATCATTTTCTTCTGTTTCCACAGTAGGCATTTTCTTTTTCTCTCTTTTTGCTTGAGACACCTTTCTGTTATCGACATTGTTCATGCCAGCTTCTTCATCTGCATTCCAGGTATCTTCTACGTTTGTCTTTAAGCTATTTTGATCAGGAAGAACACCAAGACTTGGCAATACAATTTCCATTTTGGGTACTTTTCCACCCCGTGTAAGTTTAATATCTCCAAATTCACCTTGGCCTTCTAACTTATTACTTGATTCTGTCACAGGAGATGAAATAATGTGAGACCTCTTCAAATCTTCACCAAAGCCATATTCTGGTATTTCTTCCACAAGGGAAGCAGTTTTTCCAGCTTCATTTTCACCAAACAACTGCTTCAGTTCTGCTGTAATGTTTTTAAAATTTGTCTTCAATTCCCTTTTCTCATTTTCAACCCACATTCTTTCATATCTTTCTTCCCAAGGCTTTAGATTTAACTCCTTGTCAGCACTGTGAGATTCCTCATTTTTTGTTACCCCTTCCTGATGTGAAACTTCTGCTTTGTCAGTCTGATTTTCATGGGCTGTTTTTTCTATCAAGCTGGTAGTTTCGAAAATATATTTATCCTTAAGTAAACAGGTACAGACAAAAGATTACCAAGAAAAAGGAAGTTACACTTAATCTAGGTAATTTCCATTGCAAACTCAACCTATCATGTAACAGAAATAACAGCATCAAAATATTTTGAAAGTAATTTTTATAATACAAATCAGGGAATACTAACTCACTTACTCACCTTTTTCTTAAAAATAAAGACCTTACTTGCTACTAGGACTTACTAGAGACAACAGTTTTTCTAGGACTGGAGTTGTCTAGACAAGGGTTACTTTTAGGCCTGCCTGCTTTCTGTAACCAGTGGCCTTTGTTAGAAAGCAATTTATTTTTTCATGTTTTATTGCTTTAGTACTATTTTTCTTTGGAACAGCCAATGCTTCCTCACCTTCCTTCCTCCATTATTTTACTGTCTTGTATTTTACAATCCCCTGCCAGCTAAGCTAATATGGTGTTAATGAACATGACAAGCTTTTTATTGTCCACCACAAGGAGAACTGGGCCTATTTTTTCACCCAAGGTGCAGAATGTTAAATTCCATTCCAAACTCTAAAGAAAAGCTTTTATTAGGGAAATGTGTCCATTCCTTCCCTCATTCCGAAAGTCAGGAATCCAAACTTATGGGAAAACCATACCATGGTCTTACTCAACACCACCCAGTCTCCTCATGTCCCTGGCCCCACGCCCTGCTCCACAACAGCTTTAACTGCTTCCATCATGTGTCACAGCTCTCCCAACATGCTCCTTCCCCATAAGCTTCTCAGTGCCTTCCACAGAGGCCTGCAGCCTTAGTCCCAAATGGGCTAAGACCATCCAACTCCTCTCTCTCTCTCTCGTTAGCCAAGACCTTCTCTCTCTGCAAGAATTCCTGCTTTCAGAACAGGGAAGGAGCACCTCAGCCAGCAACCACCTGTCTTAGCCTCTGCATTCCCCGTGTTCACTGCCCAACCACTACCATCTTCCAGCAGGCCTAAGTTCCGTGCTCTGCCTGTTATTATTAAGCACGCTCCTCTTTCATGATACGTGGGTGTAGGGTAGAAGTAATTTGCTCCACTGTCCCTTGAGGTGCTACAGAAGACTACAGACCCCTCTATCCAGCCCTCTCCCTCTCCTGTTGAAGGCCCAACACAAACATGAGGCCTGCCTCACTCCTGTCTAAAAAGCCCTCTGAAAAAAACCTTTTCAAACACTTACTAATAACATGGCCAAACAAGCATATATTTTCAGAGGCAGGGAAAGCACTGAGGTCACAAAATTTAACTTTTGTTTCTTCTTCTCTTACAAAACAGGAACACCAGTCATACTTAATCAAACAGATCCGCATACTATAGATAAATGTCCTTCTTTACTTGAATGTTTATTTTGCGTACAGAAAAAATGAATTTGACTGCCCTGTTTCTTGTGTAAAAGAAAATACACTGAACAAAGTCTAAGCAAAGCAGCTCTAAACTAGTTAGTGAAACAGCAAGATACAATGATAAGGATATATCCCCATTATAAGAAGACTGCATCCCATTTTATTTCAGGTTCTTATACAACCTTTATCTACAGGATACTCCAGATATTCATTCACTAGTGAGTTTCCTCTACTTTACAAATGTATTATATATAATTCTCTACTTTACAGTGTATAATACAATTTACTAAATCAGACTCTTAATCCAAAGTCTTTGGTGTTACGTACCCACACTCCATAGTTTTCAATGCCCTCCTTATCATCTTCTTTTTCAGCTGCTGATGACATATGAAAAGTAGATCCTGAGTACTCACCTACAGTGAGAAAATTGTATTTTTATAACCAGCATGACCTAATACTACTTATTTACATTTAGTGTGCAACTTGAATCATATTTGTGAGAAAAATCTTAACACAAAATAATGCATCCCCTCTAATTTGTACCATCTTAGAGACAAAAATTACCACAGAACAGATTGAAGATGCATCTGTATAGATTGCTTTCTTACAGGGCATTTAAAGGAAATATGCTGAAAATCGCTGTAAGTGGTCACAAATCAACCAATCCTGTTTCTTAAAGGTGTGTTATCTTGACCTCTCTTTTTGACACACTGTGTGCCATACAGTAACTAGTTACATGGCTAGGGAAATTGTAATTTCCCTAGGTGCAGTGCACAAAAAATCATGAAAAAAATCACAGCTTTGAAATATTTTAAGGCCCCTTTATGCATGAAACAAATCTGTCTCTAGACATGGATCTGGACTGAGTATTTCAAACTGCTACCTTATCTGTTGCAGAAGACACAGATGGGAACTGAAAGACAGACCTGTGTAATGCTGAGAAACAATCCATGATCTGAACAATTTGCTCATACTGTTGAAAACCAGATTCCACTCTTCCCTCTCTCAGAATTTCTGTATAATATGGGTAGGTCACAAACTTCTCAGATAATCTCACGTACAATCTAGAAGCAGCACCTCACTGTCATTGCTCTTGTGGAAGGCACATTGCACACTTTCAAGTGACAAGTTTTCAGAGAGAAACAAGTCTTAGCAACTCAAGTGGGGAATCTGAAAACAAGAGATGGAGGCTTTTCACCCTTATCACTCTGCACCTCCTGTCTTGCTCCATAACACCATGGATTCTACACAATAGCCTTTCTATACACAAAGTTTTACTGCTAAAGAGGGACATGATATCCTTCCTACAAGAAAAATGAGCAAGACCGAGAAAAATAGAAAGGTATCATCATCAAAAATACAAAAGAACACAACATCACTTCTTGGCATTTTCTGCTTTAGGTGAGTACTTATGCAAGCCTTCATTCCTTGAAGGGTTTTAACATTTGACACAAGCTCAGAGTTACAACTTTATGTCCGAACTGGAGTCAGAGCTCCTCAGTCAGTCATAAAAGGTCTCCAGAGGTCAATTCTGACCCCAAGTTACACAGTGTGAATTAACCTTTTCTTCCCACCTCACTGCTGGGTAAAATTTCTGAGATTTTTTCTAGATTTGATTGTTGGGTATTTCAGCACAAGGCACTTCATAACACACCAACGCTTATTAGTGGATTGATAGCACTTATTTCACAGGGTCAATATGATGATCTCTTGATAAGTCTGATGCATTTCAAACAGTCTGATAAACACTATAATAACAGCAATAATTAGGCATTATCTAAGGATAATGTTCAACAAGGAATACAGGCATTTTTCCCTGTTTTTCAGCAAGAGGAGCTTTAGACTTTACTCATGCTTATAGATATCCCAATACCAAACCGTTTGCTGGTGTAGATGAAGGCTTCAGCCAGCAGTAAAAACACACAGGTGTGCTGGTGGTCCAGGGACATCTGTAGGTAGCATCACAGAAATTACTGCAGAGTGGCCTACATTATCACTACCAAGAACTGCTGTGATCAAAAGCAACCCAAACTCTTATTTAGTCTTGCCCATCAGAGAAGTTTTCAACAGGAGCTATGTTGAGCTTGAAGTCTCAGTCTTCAAATAAGATTTTAAGATCTTTGGAGCCCATAAGATTTATTTCACATAGTGCTTAATCAATCTTGGAATTTCTGTGTAACTGGCAGAGAACTAGGGAAAAGGCAGGAAAGACACAAGGTAACAATGTTCTTCCATCTTAAGGACTGCCTGAAAAGCAGAGATGACGTATGCTGGAGGAAGCCAACATCATGGAAGGGTAGACTACAGGAGGGAGCAAGCATGTACAGGTGCATATTTCACAGTAGTCCCTCTGCTTCCAGAACACCTTGCTAGAACCATTAATTTAAAATTAGGAAAATAGATTTGCAATTACAATATGTTAGTCCATGAAAGAACATGACAAAGAAATGGTCATGAATACCTTCAATATCCTCAACATCTTCTAAATCAAATTCCTGCAATAGATCTGCAAAACACAAAACACATGCCTGATGAAATACTCCTAAAAGATTATGAAGCTAAACCCAGAACCACTTAAGGCAAATATTACCTGATTTCTGCTGCCTGTTTTTAGAAGTTTCGCTCATTTCCAAAGCAGATATGGGAGTCTTCAGCTATGAAAGATAATTCAATGATAAAACACCAAATTCAAAGTAGCTACTTAATGAGCTATTTAAAACTATTTAATGAGCAGAATAAGTAGTCAGTCTGACACAAATACTTACCTGTGAATTATTGTGCTTCTCCAAATAGCCTGGAAGTGAAAAATATTTTGGGAATGTTATTTTTTTAAATTGTGGGTACCTTTTACTGCATTCAACGTCAGTAGTTTCTACAGCTAAGTATTAGTCTCAAGCATTATTTCATCAACAGGACAATACTAAGCATTCCATTTACCTCATCATGCAGCATGCGTCTTAGTATAAAAGAATGGCTGTATGGCAAAAATTTTATATTTAAATAATTTTTTATATTTTATATTAATAAAACCCTAAACCAATATTACAAAGCCAAACGGTTTTTAATTTCAGTAAATCTGGTGATCCAGCAGTATGGAAAGACCTTAGAAAGATTACCATAACCACTTTTTACCACCTTTTCACACTGATCCTAAACCTGTCTTAGTAGAATTCTAGTCTAAGCAGAATTCCATGACAAATAGTTAACAACTACATTTGAAGCCCCTGGAAGCTTGTAAAGTTTTGCTCAAGATGCTCAAAAGACAGTGTCACAAACTACAGGTAGAAATCCCCAGCAAAACCCCCTGTACTTGTAGTTCTATTTTAGCTCCTAGGCAAAGCACAACATAAAGCTATCAAAATGCTATCAAAGGTTAAACTAGGGGGAACAAAAATGCTGAGGCAGATCACAGTTGTCTTCTGCTGCATTATCATCTAAGAATGTTAAATATTGAGAAAGGTCAGTCCTAAGAGACATACACTGTCATCACTATGAAACAAGAACATGAATCAAAAAAACCTAGATACTCGTCTGAAGAACACAAATAATACAAAGAACTTCCTTTATAAACTGGCCAGCAAGTGCTGTTACTACTGGCATTAATTAACAAACAGTAAGCACTTCAATGGTATGGTCTGCACTCACACCATGACAACATTTCTAAGACAGACACTGATAAAAGTTCATTTTAGCCTGTTAGTGCTTAGAGACAAACATTAGCCCACCAGGAAGTTACCATTGTCACTTTCCCCTGACACAGTCTGGCACCCTGCTCCGTGTCTGTCTGCAGCTGGGAGCAGCACACCATATGATACTTTTCTTGGCATTTCAGAATCTGCCTGTGTAACCTAAAACACATGAATGAGAATTGGTACAAATGCATTTTCAACTCATTTCTATACAAAAATACACACATATTTATGTAGTATGGTATTAAGTATATTCTAGATACAAAAACATTTTATAAGGCCCTTGGCAAGATTCCATAAAAATTCAGTATATTGGAAAATCACAGCAATTGTGTTTGTTCTCAGATGTTAGGCAAAAACTTCACACTATTCTGCCACGCTGACAAACTGGACAACCACAAACAAGAATTAACATGGTAACTCAAGACACAGGTTCTGAACCCAGAGCTGCATGTCTGCAGCAGTCCAACATTTGTACTGAACTTGTACCTGACATTCAAGTTGGTACTGACACTCCCTAGGTATATATCCTGCGGTGGTGAATGAACAGTGCTGCTCCCAATTGCAAGAGCCATTTGGGTTGAACAAGGAGTAGCAAGGCAAAACTTACAACTACCTTAAAACAAACAATGTTTTAGCCCTGTATTTTCAAGAAGGGGATGGGAAGAGTTCTCTTTTTCTCACAAGAACCAGAGGGACTTAGCTAGAGACCTTGCCCATTGCCAGGGACAGAAAGAACAAAAAAGGCAAACGAGGCCAGCATGTGCAGAATCTCTGCTGAAAATGACTTTAAAGAGGGCCAGAGTACACCTACAAAAGGTAGAGAAGATTTGTTCAGAAGCAGCTAGGCACCTAGGTTGTAGATCCCAAGGGCAACAGCTAACCAGGTCAGCAGAGTAGGGCTGTATAGCGAAAAAGCAACAATCCTGCCAGCCTCTGTGAAAAGGTCAGAATATTTTAAGCAGCAAGGAACTTCACTGTTTCAGCACTATACTAGAAACAAAACTCGAAGGCCAGTTGCTGAGACCCAAGCCATTAGTTCAACCTAACTTCATCCCAATCCTAAACAGGCAGCTGGCCTAGAGCAGAAGTATTTCAAGGGCCCTCAGTTACAAACATGGCAAAATGAAAAAAAAAGAAATAGTCCTTATCAACAGTAATGCCCAAATCAGAAGGAAGCTTTCAAGTGATTCTCGATCTTACTCCTACTTCCTGCAGTGGAAACCCTTGTGTCCTTCACAAAAAGTACCTCGGAATCCCAGGGAGAGTCAGCATCTTCCTCTTGCTCTGCTTCCACTGTTGGAAGGGCACCTACAAATAAGGCAAGAAGTGAGATGTTTGATTGTTTGTACATCCAAAGATGCAGGTTCCTTTGATGAGGACAAACTAAGAAGCACATTTTATTCAAGCATTTCTTCCCACCCAGACACATCATGTTATCTCTTTTACACTTCAAGCTCCTTTTGCTTCCTTTCTTTCAGAAGGTGGCTATGCACAACAGCTGACAAAGCTACAGGCAATATCCAACACGCTTGGGTAACATTCAGGAAGATACTCTAGCATTCTGCAGTTCTGTTGTGCACAGAGTTAAGGTCTCTCCAACCTACAGCTCCAAAATCTGGCATTTACTATCACTTTCCACTGTACGGGGGTACCACAGAAACACTCTCCAAAACCTTCTCTCACTAACATCCACAAAGGCACCAGGAAATAATGCTCCCTTTGTGCCACTAGGAAAGATCTTCCCTGACAAAGTTGTTACCCAGTCCCTTACCAGAAGCTAGACATCTAAGCATTGCCATTGAAAAATAGAGGCTCACACCTCAAACTTAACCCAAACACACAAAAGCCCTTTCTGTCTTGGGGGATTAAAATTCAAACTTCTTCTCCACCAGACAATTTTAAGGTTCAGTCTCAGGGAGTTCCTAGCCAGATTTTACTATCGTATTTCTATTTTAAACTACTCCATTAGGAAAAACTGATTCAGGATTCAATTGTGGGGAAACATACACATAAAGAAGGGGGAAGGAGCTGGATGCTTATGAGGGCACCCACCCCAAAAGAGGTAATTGCTGGCTCCAATCTGAATTCTGACTACTTACACTATGCCAAATACATACTTACGGTAAAACACATATACACAGAAGAGCAGGTATTGGCTAATATTATAATACATAATACTATATATAATATTATAATATATAATATTATATATTATATTATATTATATTATATTATTATAGAATACAGCAGGTTATGCCAATGCCCCCTGCACAGCATCTGAGCAGCAGCTGCACTGCTCTAGTAACATCTACTACAACAAGCTACTCTCTGGAGACAGACAATAAAAATGGTGCTTTCTCTTCCTACTGTCAGACCTCAGGTAAGTACCCAAGTGCTCTATTCTGACTAGGCTGGTAATGTTTTCAAGCACAATCATGTGGTGCTGAAGAGACCCTCTACATTTTAACACTGGGCAAGGTGAGGCATTGGAACAGCTGTCTCTCAGCTTGACTCAAATCCTTCCCTAGCTTTAGCCAAGAGCAATCACAGCCTTTCAATGTGACAGTACCCATCATAAAAGGAATACTGTTGTCACTCAAGACACTCTAGTCCTCCTCTTTTTCATCTGTGCATTTTGTTCAGATCACTTCAGGAAAAATGTAGCAATTAATCAAGAATGGCACTTGCTTCATATTGCATTGTTTGGTATACAATGCTACAATTTCAGTTCTTTAAGAATGAGTGAAAAGTAACACAATCTGCTTTCCTTTTCTGCCAATGCCCACTAGGACTCAGAGGAAAGAGAAAATTTTGCTATCATAGGAGTCAATCACCATTTTAGTTCATTTTCTAAGCATTAATATTTGTAGAGGAAGAACTTGCGTCAGGATTTACAAAGTAATTTCTCTCACCAGAGTTGTCTTTTGAGGCTTTGCGGACTTCATTCCTATCCTTACAAACAGAATTTTTCACATCCTCAACAACTGTAGTTTGCAGCTTTTTGCCACTGCCCTCCTTCTCCTCTTCGTGTTCAGACGATTCTTCCTAAAAGATAGCAACCAAAACAGCTGAAAAGAACAGTAAGAAACATCATCTTTGCTGTTCCTCCATAAGCAATTCCTCATGTCAGTGTAACTCTAGCTTCATTTAAGTTACAACATTCCAGAACATGCTTCCTTTTTTTCCTCTGCTTTGATCCACAGAAAATTGTTAGTTTCCTGCTCTCAATCTTATGCAAAATTATTTTTGTTTCCTCATTTTCAGCTATCACACCATGAATTTTTCTAAACGGTAGTAAAACTTCACAGATAAAAACCTGTAACATAGGACTGAGAAAAATCAACTGATTCCAGAGTCTACTGCCTATTCTTTTTCCATACTATAATTATATTATCACACCATAGCAAAAAACTGTTTGGACTCAGAGTAAGACACTAACATCAAAACTGGATGATCAAAAGATAGATATATGTGAAAGATAAGTATTAAGAGAAATCCAGTTTATTGTGTGTTTCTGACCTATCTGACCCTTAGAAAATACCCTTGGTGATTGAATCATCTTTATATACTTACTTCGGTGCTTGAATGAAATGCTGCTCTCAAATTTTCTTCTTGCTTAATTAAGTGCAAGTTTTCACTGTCTTGTTTCAGAGGTTTACAGACTTTATCACCTACTCCTTCATATTCCTCTTCTTCAGTATCTTCACCCTCCACATGTTCAAGTATGATGGAGGTTGGTCTTTCAGGTCCTAGGGCTTTTTCTGCTAACCAAGAATTACTGTCACTTTCAAAGCCATCACTGAAGTTTGACTTTTTCTCCTGAACACCACAGGTATCTAAGAGAGGCTGAGGTATCTCTTTTTTCCAGCCTGTCATTTCAGAGTCTGCAAAAGAAGAGTCAGCATTTCTGTGAAACTTCTCCTCAGTCATACTTTTCTTGTTCCAACTTTCGTGCATATCTTGCAGATTATTTAGATTTTGAAAGACAGCTTGTTTTGGTACTGACTTGAAAGATATTTCATTATTCATGATTTTTGGAGACACTGCCGTTTTATTTCCTTGAAATCTTTCACAAGACCCAGCTATGAAAGACACAGGAGTATCAACAGATTCCTCCACCTTTTCATCATGTTCTTTACTTATTTCATCATCATCACAGACATCTCCAGTTCCACATCGAGCATCCCCTTCATACTTTGCTTTACTGAAATACTCCGATTTCTGACTTATTTCCCCTTTAGGTTCTGCTTTTTCCTCTTCCAATATTTCTTTAGATTGAGTTTCTTCATCTTCCAGCTCTTCCTCCTCCTTTTCATCTCCAGTAAAATCTTCATCATCATCCTCCTCCTCCTCGTCCTCCTCCTCTTCCTCTTCATAATCTTCATCACCATCTCCATTGTCATTTTCATCCTCTTCCTCCTCCTCCTCCTCCTCCTCTCCCTCCTCCAATTCTTCTTCATCTGGGTTGCTTGCAGCTGAGACATCTTGATTAAACAATTCTTCACTGTCTCGTTTGTTCACATTTACACCTGATGGCACTCTTTGTTTAAGAGTTTTCTTTGGTGACTTAGGACTTTCAATTCTAGAACCACCGCCATCATCTTAAAGTACAAAAAAAAAAAGAAAAATGCATGTGAACAGAAGGAACATTGTAAACAGTAATAGGCATGTTGTCAGATTAATGTACAAGAGAGGAGCCATTTGGGAATGTTTAGAAATAGAGAGGTGAGGTTGGGCAGGATGGAGGATGAACTTGATGAAGGAAAAGGGCTTAAGAGGGGATTAATATCTTCATTTTAATGACTTCTTTTATTCTTAATTATTAAGTGCCGTGTTTACAAAATGCTACTTTTCTCATTCACTATTTAAAAAAAACCCCAAACCAACCCAAAAATCGACCCAGCCAGTCTATTTTATATATCAGTATATCATGCAACCTTTTGCAAATAACTTACTGTTTTTCCTGAACTGCTGTGAAGCATTCATTAACAGTGTCAGGTTTGGCTTCTGCAGCTTCTGTAAATAAAGATTGATTTAAGTTTTTTTTTACAGTAAAAACAAATCCTTTGTTCACATCAAATCTTGAACAGTAAATATAATCAGACTGTCCTTATGATAGTGCTGGCTCCATCCTATACTTCTAACTACATAAATACTCCTCTCATCTCCCATTCAGGAAGTATTTCACACTGTGCAGGCAGCCTTCTGCAAATTGCTTCCAAAAATGTTTATATGCATAACCGTTCTAAAAATCTCTTTCTAATATTTGTAATACTTAGGTAAAATTCAATTATATTTAAAAGTGCATTTTCAGGACATTTACCTGCAAATGTGCACAAGTTAAAGAACTATTAAGATCCCCATACTTAGTGCATAAATTTAGTCTCTGCAAGTACACTTAAAAAATCCCCTGGATTTCAAAATCATGGCAGAAAAATGTATCATTTTTATTTAAATCAGTGCAAGAAAATGAAATCAACTTAAAACTTAACATGCTTGCATCTCTAGCATTACAGAGTGGGCTGAACTACTACACTCAGGTTCTGTATCACTGTACAATGCCAGTGCAACAGAGTTGATGTTCCAGACATCACTCAGAAGTTGATAATTCTACAGATTATTAGTAAAAACAGTAGGCATGAGATTGTAACTAATAAAAAGAGTACTAGCCAAGCATTCAAAAAAAAAAAAAATAGGAAAAACATGCAATGTGAGATCACATGCAAGTACTGCAGGTCATCTTATAGAAGAAAATAGATGACCCATTTGAGTAACTCATCTGTTCATTGAGCACTCTTGAGGAACCTGCTGAGGAAAGGAGAACTAGGTGATGAAGGATTTTTGTAGATCTTGATAAATAAATGTCCTTTATCACTTGGGAATCTAACCCCAAATGTACAGAAAACAACAATGGTTGGAGAAGAATAGGATTGGTTATAATAATAACTTACAAATTTTTAAAGTCTGCAAATATAACTCATATGAACAAGAAAAATTATACCATGTGGTTATCTTATCACCTACTGCTTTTTGGCTCCAAATTACAAATCTACTGCGTACTTTGTCACAGCTACAGGTCCTCTAGGAAAATCTCACAGCAGAAGGAAGGCTGGCAGGCCAGAGACTACTTTAAAGAGAAAACAATGTTGGCTGGAGCTGCAGCTTCTTTCAGTTCCAAAGAAAATTTGCCTTCAAAGCCCTTATTTTTACAGGATATTTTTCCTGTAAATGTACCATACCTTGGGGGTAAAATCAAGTTCCTCTTCCTCAGAGGTATGCCAACTGTCATCGCTCCCCTCTTTCTCAGAGCTTCTTTAAAAGCAAAGCAAAATGAGTACCATGTCTCTCAAGTCATTCCTCAGGTAAGTGTTAGGTATTTTTCAAGTCTCACCTTATTGAATCTCCTTGGGAGAAGTCATCTATTGCTGTTCAAACATTAATTGACAAACATGTTGAAATTAAATTTAGCATGCTAAAAATTAACCATTTAAAAATTAACCATTTAACATGGACAACTCTACACATCATAATACAATGATGCTCTGGGTAGTAAATTCACTACAAGCTAGCATAAATGACTGCATTTCCAAAACAAAACTGCATCTTCAAACAACACTGAGTTCAAAAAAGAAAAAAAGAGAAATAAAAAGACCAGAGCTATATCTCTTTTGGACTCTTTAGAAACACATCTAAACTCAAAAGTAACATTAAAAAACCATAACATGAATATCCTACATTAGTAACCAATTACCAAAATGGTCATGGTTTAGCAAGACATTAAGAACTTCCAAAGTACTCATCTTACACACAAGTCCACATCACGTGCAGAGATTTATTATTTTATGCAGCATTATGTATAACACGATGCCAGATATTAAACTATCCACTGCTCTGCCCAGTTACAGACTATTTTGCAAAGGTAATGAAAATCAAAAAGCATAATCAAGCTCTAAAGCTCAAGTAGAAGAATCACCAACAGTTCTGTACACTGCATCAAAAAGGGCATTCAGCAGACAAAAGTGGCAAACCCAGGGCATTCTGTAGCACACTCCAAGCTTTTATCAGTGTTACCAGTGTGACTTGCATGTAGGATAATAGGATCAATCAGGTCAGAAGGAACCTCAGGGAGTCTCTTAGCCAGCTTTCTCAAAGCAGGCTCAGTTATGAGGTCAGATAAGGTTGTTCAGGCTTTATCCAGTCTGGTCTTAAACACCTCCAAGGAGGGTGACTCTACAACCTCTGTTTTACTGTTCCCACATCCAATTAGAAACTATTTTATTGCCATTTATGCCTCATATAGCTCCGCCTCCTGTCACATACCACTGAGAAGCACCTGGTTTTGTCTTCTCACATGTACCAGAAGCTGCTGCTAGGTCCCCTGTAAATTCACTTCTCTAGGTTGAAAAATCCAGTTTCCTCAACCTGTCCTAAAAGGGCAAATATCCCTGTCCCTGATGAATCTGATGACCTTCCACTGAACTTGCTCATTGTTGAAAAACAAATCTCTCTTGTACTGGAGGCTCAAATTCCACCCACAGCACTGGACACAATCCAGAGAGTGCCAAGTAGAGGTGGATAATCACTTTCCTCAATCTCTTGGCTATGCTGCTTAATACAACTCAAGACACTGTTGCCAGGGCACCCTGCTGCTGCCTCATTCTTCCAAGACCCATCAGGCTTTCTCAGCAAGGCATGTCTCCTGCCAGGCAGTGCCAGCTCGCTTTGTAGTAAGAGGTTGTACCATTCCATGTGCAGACTTTGCATTTGCACTGGCTGAATTTTGGTAGACAGGCCTGACAGTTCATTTACACAGACTGTCAGAGTAAATGCCTCTGAATGACAGGACTGCCCTGAAGTGCATCTACCGATCCTCCCAACTCAGGGCTATTTGCAAACTTCATGAGAGTGCACTCTAGCACATCACTGATCTACTAAAGAAATCTGAACTCTAGGAATACAGCTTCAAGAGTGCTAGAACCTCTCTAATATCAACAGCTAAGATGGAATTAAAGGGCTCTGCAATTCCCAAAATAGAAGGGGAAAACAAACACAACTTCTACACAGTAGCCATTTCAGCACTCCTCAAGTTGTTGATAATTATTTCTTGTTAACTATCTTAACAACCAATGCAAAGTATTTGGCAGAATCATTAAAGGGAAAACAAAGGCATATCATGCCTGAAGATATCTCTCTCCTCTGCTAGCCTGAAATGGAAAAGAGCATGGAAATTTTGTCTGTTCTAAAGACAGGGTACATGTGGGAATTTTGATGAGTACGTTTCCTGACCTGCACTGGGCTTTGGACAATGAAATACCATGTGCCTGTCATGTAGAGAAAACCTAGAAGCTGAAACAAGGACAAGCTAACAGTTAAAATACCAACATAGTCTCTAATTTTTACTGTTTCCTATTGCAAACACACAATATTTAAATAATATTAATCAGCTGTACATATCACAGTTTCCTGTTAACAAGCAGTATCTGTAGTCTAACCTACCTGCTGATGTCCCAAGCTGAATAAAAAATGTCTCTACCAGTGTGGAGCAGTCAGTTATCACTCTTGATGAGTGACTTCAGTTATATTTTCAAATAGTACAGTTAGAAGTAATCAAAAGAGCTGATTAAGTTTTCTGAAATTTTGCTTCCAATGAACAGATTAGCTCAGTTGGGTAGAGCATGGTGCTAATAATACCAAGTTAGCTCAGTTGGGTAGAGCATGGTGCTAATAATACCAAGTTTGTGGGTTCAATCCCTGTATTGGCCATTCACTTAAGAGCTGGACTTGATGATCTTCGTGGGTCCTTTCTAGCTCTGAATATTCTGTCATTCTGTGAATAGTAACTTTAAGCAATGATCAGGACCAGGTCGCACTGTCCTTGTGAAGGCAAAAGAGAAAGTTCATGAGCTACCTTTTCTGACAGAACTCTGATTACAGTAGAAATGGGATCTAGAAAAGCAGTCTCTGGGGATTGCTTGTTTCTACTTTAATTCAAGCCCATTTCCATTTCAGAGTAATAGAAGGGCTTGTTTAAAAAGAAAATTATTTACTATCACTAATGGCATAGAGCAAACACTAAATTCAATAATAAAGAACCAAGGCACAACATGCAAACAAACAAAAATCACGCAAAGCCTGCTCTCAAATGCAGCTCATAAAACCAGTACCACCAAAATAGGGACCTTTGGGATAATAAACATCATAGATGTGTTGATATTTGTGTACTGTACAACATGTTTCATATTTTAAATGCTACTGCATAAAATACCTTTCCTTGATTTTCCTGTTCTTGATGTCTGGTTAGGAGATTGTTGCATTTCTATATCCATTTACGAAAAGGCATGGAAAGGACAGATGGAACAATGACATCAGAATAAACTGGAATTTCCAGAAAATTGGAAAACATAAGCAGTACATCAAAACAGCTACAGCAATGGGAGAGCATACTATGACTATCAGCCTTTTCTACAGTTATAAGTGCTGGAAACAACCCAACCACAATCTACAGCACTCAGCTCTCAAGGGACAGTGTCAAACAGTAACTTAATGTACCTGCTCTATGTAAAACACCCATATTTCAGTATTTTGAAACACTGAAACAAATTATCAGAAATATGGTCTTCTGATAATTTTGTATTTTCCTCAATTTGACTACTCCTTGTCTAGCAGAGATGCAAATTAAATTCCTTCATGGTTGTAGAGTGCCTTACACATACAGCACACAAAATTCCTTACTCTCAGCATCTCAAAAATCTGTATCAAGAATCCGTGTCAAGAACCAAACTTTGGAGACTACCCAGAAGTTTCAGGAACATCTTGGCTCCCTGTATTCAGATCAGCACGGAACTCTGAGACGTTATTTACACTCACTCAAGTTACAGTTTTCCCTCGCTAAAAAAGGAATCCCATAACTTTTTGCCTTAAACCTGCCCATCTTAAAAGTTGTGTCAGCTGGTGCCTGATACAAACATAGGCCTCTTCTACCTCAGTTTGAAGAGTCCTGCTGACATTTATTTGACCATGCTGAGCCACCAGTCAGAACACAGATATGACAAGAGGGCAGCATGTTCCCCCAGGGCTATAGAGCTGGCCACAATTGGACCAAAATGGGTGTATCATGCGTTTGTGTTTGCGTGTGTACATGTCTGTGTGTTGTGGAAGACAAATTCAGAATCACTATGCATCTGTTCTACCCATCCCACTTAGTAAACGCAACAAATAATTCTGTTGTTGCAGCTGACACCGAATTTTTTCATGATGTAACATTTGTCTCAGAGCAGATCGGAGCAAAATACATTTAAAGAGTTAAGAAAGAACCTCATGATGGTTTCTAATCCCTTCTGCATTTCTCTGTTTTCTGAAGAGGTAATACAGGACAGTTTTTACTGACCTTGTGAGATAGAAATTACTGAAGCACTTAATTCTTTTCTAAGAGCTCTATGATGGAAACCCAACAGTTTCCATAGGGACCCAGGAACATGAAAGGAACACTACATACACTACACAGTAAATATTCAAATAAACAAAAGCCAACTTTTGAATTTCTCATTAGAGGACAGTATTTTGAAAAATATTCAACAAGTGCAAAAGCAGCAAAAGGAACAAGGACAACACTGAAGAGTCAGAAAAAATGTATAGAAGAGCAACAGAAACGAAAATAACTCCAAAATGGGTTTCTGTGTTCTCCTGAGATCATTCCAACTTCTCTAACGAAGGATTCAAAGTCTGTTACTGCAGCATATCAGAAGGGCTCTCATGACACAGGACCAGTATGTTTTGTGTGCAAGCTAGAGACTGCAGAATTAATGCAGGTAAATATTCTCTATATGTTATTCATCTCTCAGAGACAAGTAACAGTGTGCACTGTTTGGGCAAAAGCAACATCTTGCTGATTAAACCACCTGTACCAAAACCTTTAAAAAAGAAGAAAATTCTGCAATCTATCAAGAAACTTTCCAAATCTCTGACTAGGTCAAATCAGGTGTTCCTAAGTCAAAGGAACAGAGTCTGACTCTAAATTAAATTCCTGTATCTAGGAAAAGTCAGTGAGGAAAAAACATCCCATTTTTTGCTCATTCTTCTTGACATATGTAAAAATGGAGTAAGGAACTGTATTATAAAAGAATAATGAACTGGGTTTGAGCACTGTCTTCTGCTCATTTGCCCCACGGTTCCAAAGTAACACACCTAAAAATTTGTAGGGCTTGAGATGTAAAGTACAAGACAAACTATTTAATTTATACTAAGGTATCCATTTTCTAAGATTCCTCTAGGACTCTCAGCTCATAACCATGAACTGGATTTTTAAAACTCACTGAAGGAGTTAATTTTTTTAACACAAGGCAATTGTTTTCTGTGATAATACCAAATTATCACACA
The DNA here is from genome assembly GCA_013400215.1 of Cisticola juncidis. Taxonomy (NCBI): domain Eukaryota; kingdom Metazoa; phylum Chordata; class Aves; order Passeriformes; family Cisticolidae; genus Cisticola; species Cisticola juncidis. The sequence goes on from VXBR01004474.1 coordinate 60,449, forward strand.
ATAATAATTATTTCCTAAAAAAATTCATAAAAATTAGTGAAAGTTGAAGAAAAGCATTATTTTTATTGTAAATCAAACTATGTTCAAGCCAACACTGCATACACAGACACTGCCATGTTATTGCCAACAGAGTTACTTTTCCAGTATAATATTTGCTAAGTATGTCTCTACAGCACCTACAGGGAAACAGTTGTAACTGGAGAAATAGGACATGCAAAAGGACCTTAGTGCTGATGGAACTATTACTATTAAAATGAAGACAAACTCCATGGAAATCAACAAGACACGTACCTTTCTGCTCATTTCTCAGTTGCTTCCCAACTATAGAAAGAGGAACAACTACTCAGGTGGAACCCACTGCTTCTGTAATTGGATTTTCACAATCTGAGTTGCCATCTCTAGGTAAAAGTACACCCTTGAAAAATAAACACACTTTTGCCTAGTTCCTTCCCTATCCTCCTCTTTTCTCTCTCAAGGAAACCCATATAGATGGGCAGTCTGACAGATAGAAAGTAACAGCCTTAAGAAGTGAACACAGAACTCAAATCAAGTGCTCTCACAGCCTGACAAGCAGCACTTCCAATTACCACCAAATAAGCACATTCACAAAGCTCCATCTGATGCCTCCACTAAAGCCAACGGTGAACACAATAAGCACTAACAACACAAACCCACTAAGAAAAGGCCACACTGATTTTCCTCCTGAGCTGCTCCATGGTTAAGGGTCTTACCTCCTCTGTCCACAGCAGGTGCACCCAGGGTAAAACCAGCAGCTGCTGCCCTGTGTGGAGTGCCCAGTGCTGTGAGGCCTCGTGCACCACCACCTGTAGAAGCTTCTCCTGTGTTTTCCCAGTCTGCATATTCTGACAGCTGTTTACTGAGACTGTACAGAGAAAGAGAGGAAATACATTTGGTAAAAAATAACCACATACCCGCATGTACCGTTTAATAGAAGAGTTAACAGTCACTTCTTACCCACCCTATTCTTATCCTATCCATAGCCATATAGATGTATACTTCTATGCAATCACTGCATGGCTATTACACACTTCAATATTCACTACAGTCATGTTGGCTTGAAAGTCATATTCAAACCTATGAAGATATTTACTCCTGCTTGGGACCTCTCAAGTTTCACCTCTGGGGAACTGTAGGATTCAGACAGATTTTAAAGTTTATACTGAGCAGGTATGAGCTTAGCAATAAAACTTGACATCTAACAGAGAACTCTGGGTAAAAATTTTCCTCAACTTCCAAGTTAACACTAGACACTGGAATGATACATACCAGAAGACAAGAGGGAATGGCCACAAGTTGTGCCAGGGAAGGTTAAACTGGATATTAGGAAAAATTAGTTCAGTGAAAGGCTTGTCAGGCATTAGAAGAGACTGACCAATGAAGCTGTTGAGTCACCTGCCCTGGAGGTATTTGAAAGATGTAGATTGGCATTTAGGGACGTGGTTTAGTGGTGGGCTTGGCAGTGGTAGGTTTACTCTTAGAGGCCTTTACCAATCTAAATGATTCTATGAAGACATTACTGACCACACCTTCCACACAAGTCTCAGCACACTATTAAACCTTGGAGCTGTTATGAAAAATTATCAAAAACCACACTGATAACTGACAACTTACTCTAATGATAGTTTAAAATTTACCTAGAATATCCATGAATAACAGCATAATCCTCAGCTGTCCATCCATTAGTGTCTTTATGGGAAACATCAGCACCATACCGAAGAAGAACCTTTATCAGATTAAGCTCTCCACCAGAAGCAGCAGTCATGAGTGGGGTTCTGAAGGATCCAAGAAACATGAAATGAAATAGATTTTAGAGTCACTGTAATTATTTTAGTTTCTGTTTGCCCTCAAAAAAGTATTCTGTCCCTTACTTTAAAATTAACAAAAGAAAAAGCATTTTTCATTAAGGAAAACAATAAAATGGAAGAGGGTCTCAAAACAATTAAATGTTTAATATTAAAACAAAGCTTCCACACATACAACACTTACAAAATCTACTGCTATGCAGGAGATGGCTTTTCAGTTTGAGGGAATGTCACTGAGCTAGTGGCAGGCTTCCTGCCAGAAAAGCCATCACACACAAAAACATTCTGCAATCCTCAATGTGGAAAGCATTGAACAAGATATGAAAGCAAGCCACCAAGGTATGACCATCTTTCACAAGTCACACAGAAGTAACTGCTTCTGTGTGGCTCCTTGTTTTGGATTTTTTCAGAACTCATTCCCATGCCTGTCTCAAGCTAACCTGAGGAATACGAAAGAGACCCATGTAAGGTTTTCACAGTCCCTCACCTTTCACATTGATCTCGAGCATGCACGTCAGCTCCTTTTTTAAGGAGAAACTCCATTATTTCTTCATGATGTTCAGAGACAGCAAGAATAAGAGGGGTACATCCCTCCTGAAAGGGCAGATAAAGTTAAAAATCAAAGTTTAAAAAACCCCAAACCAACCAAACAAAACTTCAAGAAAAATATGAATGCAACTTGTGGAAAGCACTTCATTAACAAATGTAAAAATTTACCTTATTCTGGGCATCAATATTGGCATTATGCTCAAGTAACAGCCCAGCTACAGTAGTATTACCAGACAGGACAGCCAGGTGAAGGGCAGTGTTGCCCTCAGCATCTGCCAGATTTGGATCAGCACCATGTTCCAGCAGAACAGCCACACATTTTTCCTGCTGGCACTGTACTGCCTGGAAACAAAATACAAAACACTTCCAGCACTTACATTTCACTTTGTTGCAATTCCTCCAACTTCCCAATACGGGGAATTAAGAGCATCTTCAAAGATTAGCTAACATATGCCCATTCCACACCAATCACAACATGCATGATTTTACAAAGGTCTACACAAAGAATACTGAAAAATGCATCATTTAGTTCAAAAGCAGTAAGCCTCACTTTCAAGAACATACCATAGCCCACGTACCTTCATTAGTGGCGATCTGTTATCATTGTCAAAAAGATTTAGCTTACACTTGTTTTCTACTAGATACGTAACTACATCCACATGGCCGTTTGCACAGGCAAGATGCAGAGCTGTCCTAAAAATTAAATAAAATGAATTAGCACAGACAGGGATAATTTTTCACACTTTTTTGTTAAACAGATATGACCACAAGTTCCAATTTGCAAATTTCAAGCTTAAGAACCCACGCCATTACTAGTATCAGCAGCTGCACACCGAATGCTTGGGACTTGATAGCAAAAATCCTCCACAGCACCTGCTTGGTAAGGGGACATTTCCTTCACCATAGAACTAAACCTGCAGAGATTCCTGTGCCCAGGTGTTGGGTATTGCCCTCAGTGGGACTACACACATGGCACAGCAACAGAGACCAAAGCTAGGGAATCTGAGGACAATGGCAAGTCAATTTCAAAGTTTTTCTTCGATCATTCATGGGCCAGAAGTATACTGGAGATGTAGAAGACGGGGTTAATTGCAAGAATATTAGAGTTTCCCTGCACTGTGAGAATTTTTTTTTCTCCAGCTTTTTTACAGGAGAAGCAAAACCAAGAACACATTTGCACCAAACAGCCTCTCACAACATGCAGCAAACCAGAGCAAAGCAGAACACACTCTGATCCTGACTACAGGAAAGTAGTTTTTGACTCTCCTGTAATGTTTACCTGTCAGTCATAAAAAGCCTACTACAGAGGAAGTCCTCTCCAAGGAGGCAATACTATGTTTCCACAATATATAACCAGCACAGGAAAACTGAACGTTTTTCTTCAATTTAAAGCCTTGCCAGAAAGAAAAGCAGTCCTTCAAACTAAAACATCTCAGGTCTGGTGTCAATTAACCAGTCTACTTGTACACAGAGACACAATCACTGAGGAAGACCTTGCATGTGTTTTCTCCTACAAATCCAGGTGTTTTCAAGGCAACAAAACTAGATGAGTTTTATTGCTGCCAGAAATCCAGCCTTCTGGACAGCCAGCCTAGGAAGCTGAGCTACTTTGCTAAGACTAGCATCTCTTCAGAATATCACACAGGATTTGGCTCTGATCCTTTTCAGAAAAGGTCATTGCTTTACGCTCACCACAGATCACTAGGAATCATGCTGCAGCCCAGGGCTTCTCCTTTAGGTGGAACTGTTAAGTGCTTGCTGTGCTTGACTCAAACCCCCACACAACACCACCTGTTAGAAGCAACAGTTTCTCCTGCAAGTCACTGACCAGATCTTCCAGTCCAAGGCAGCGATTGCTGTACCAAAGCCTCAGAGCAAAAAACTAACTGCCACCTAAAACCAAACTGTGGCTTAGGCTGCCAGATCACACACAAAAGGCAACTATGCATGCAGCATCAATAAATAACATGTTTATTTTGTGCTATAAATCCTTCCTAACTGCAGTGTCCACTTTTTTTAAGTTGCTCCCAGCTGAGGCAGTGCATCCTCCGGGCTCAACTACGGAACGCTGAGCCTTCAGAGGTGCACAGATGGGTGAGACCACACTCAGACTTCAAACGCCGGCTAGAGAATGGCCCCGCGGCTCCTCTGGCAACTCCCCTTTGCTTCCATCCCTGCACCCTTGGGCAACGACACAGGACTCCGGGAATGAGGGCACTGAGGAGGCCGGGTCAAAAATGGTTAGGCGACAGTCGGCCGAATTCAAGGGGGTTTTGGGAGCACAAGCATGATTCCCACAGCCAGCCAAGGGCTGCTGCATTGGGCTGCGGCGCCCGCACTCCCACTCCTCACAGCGACGGCGGGGAGCTCCCGGGGGCTGCCACAGCTGCACCTGGGGCTCCCGAGACCGCCCCGCGGCTCCTGCCCTTACCGCTCCGCCTTGTCCCGCCCGTCGATGCCGTATTTCCTCAGTCCCTGCCGCACCTGGGCCAGGTCGCCGCTGGCGGCCGCGCGGTGTAGCTTGCCCAGGTCCTTCTGCCGAAGCTCGTAGGCACCGGCGGGGGAGGGAAGGGAGGCGCTGCCGGGCGGCGGCTGCCCCTTCCTCTTCCTCCCGAACCCGAAGATCCTCTTCATCCCGCAGCAGGAACGCAGGCACAGTCCCGTCTAAGGAGAGCGACGGCGGGAAGCACAGGCGGGCTGTACCGTGCCTCAAGCAGGGACAGGGGAGGGGAGCTCCCGGCAGCGACCTCGACTCAGTGCGGCTCCTGCGGAGC
>VXBR01004476.1:1381-47954 GCA_013400215.1 Cisticola juncidis
GCAGCTCTGACTAACGCTTGCTCCGGTGCCTGGGCTGGCTCGGGGTGAAGCCGAGAGGCTTCAGGTGTGGCACCGCGACACTCTCTGTCTTATCTCCCGTACCCACCTTTCAGTCTTGTCCCAGTGTGTGGGAGTGATGGCTTCTTGACAACAAGTGAGTGCTGTGGGGGCTAGGGCTGCCCTTGGCCTTTCCATGGAGCAGGGCTTGCTGAGGGGAGAGCAGAGCCCCTCGCTGAACTCTGGACAGGGAGCTAACAGCATCAACAGGGTGCACCCCCTGTTCCCTCAGCATAGGTGCACCTGGACAGGGGAGACCAGCTGCCACCTTTTCCCCCTCCCTCCTTTCAGGGCATGAGACATCTCCCCACACACTGCTCAGGGTGCTAGGGGGCTGGTGGGGCATTATGAGAGTAGTGGTCCACCAAGTTGTGCAGGCTGGGGAATGTGAGCTGGGGCAAGATGTAAAACTGTGCATTGTCCAGCTGGTGGATGTGGTAGTGAGTCACTGAGGCCCAGGCAGTGCACTTGCCACAGCACAGGAAACAGCAGCCTGGCAGGCACAGGGCAAAGGGTGTCTGCATGGGTTGTCCCAGACCCCTGTCCTGCTCAGCCTCACTGCCTGATGCACTCATACACACCGCAGGGATTCAACCACCCTCCAGAAGTGGCAGGCATCACTTTTCTCCCCACAGGCTTTGTGGCTGCAAACACACCTGTGCCAGCCCCAAGCCATAAGTACCTTCAAAGCAATGTAGATGATAGGGAGTGGCTGAGACATGGGGTGGCACTGGTGCCACCAGTCACCTGCACAGTGGCACCTGGCAGGATCTCCTCACAAGGTCCCTGTGTATCGTGTGCTGGGGCCCTGTTTCTTTTTTCAGGCTGAGTCTTGTGATTTCTCTGTGTAACCCAAAGCTGCAGAAACCTGTTGGTAATCCGCTCTTTTGAGGCCCCACGGCAGGGGCTCAGCACAGAGTAGGAAGCAGCAAGAGCAGGAAGCAGCCCTGTAGGCAGGGCCATTGCCACTAGATGCGAGCAAGAGAAGATCACTCCCTTTTACTCCTTGGCACCCCACTGGGGAGGACTGGGACAGTAACAGATGCGGGTCTGAGGGCTCTCACTTTGCCTGGTCTGTCTCTCCCACATCAGGAAGGATCCTCTGTGGTTGCCTGGATGGATCAGCAGCTCCTCTGCCTTCTGCTGACTGAGACCCTTGTACAGCCACCTGTGCAGACAGTGGGCAGTGGCAGAGCCTCTCCTGGTTGCCAGGAACACCCAGCATCCCGGGGTCCATCCTGGCCCAACTGGGGCATGTCCTGGGAACACTCCAGCATGCTATGCCATCTCCCCAAGCCCCAGTACTGCTCAGGGCTGGACACCCTGGAGTAGTGGCCAGAATCTGGCCTCAGGATTGGCTAGTTTTTGTGGTGGAGCTGTGTTACCCAGGGCCTTCCTTTGGACAGATTCTTCTTAGCATTTACCCGTGCCTGATCTTGGCAACACAGCTGCTGGGGATGTGGCACTCCTTGCCAGAAACCTCAGATGCCACCAGCCACCACTCTCCATCCCTGTGGGAAAGAGGGAGGAGCCATCCTGAGGGGCTGAGGCTGCAGGATGGGGGGAAGAGACACACAGGATGGATGCCACCACCATAGCCTCACAGGCTGGACACTGGTCAGGAGTGCAGAGACTTACTTAGAGACGATGCAGAGACACTCCCCTGTCCTCAGGACAGTGGCCATCCCCATGCTGGAGGGGTAGTCACAGTGGGCCAGGGCCTGGAAGCCACTGGGGACTGCCGGAAAAGGAGAGAGGGCTCAGCATTCCCTTGGCAGCACCAGCCCAGAACCAGGCTCATGGAGTGTTGGATGAGCTCACAGCTGCTGGGCACTCACCTGCCTTAGTGGGCAGTGGAGGTCGTGAGGTGTCAGCAGATGCTGCTGGGATGCTGAGTGACTTCTCGTAGCTGGGCAGATTCCCCGTCCTTGGGGTTCAGCCCCCAAGGGCCGTAGCCTGTGCTGCTGCTCTCTGGAAGGGACTTGGTCCTTGGGTCAGGATTCCTCACCCTGTGTCCTAGGCAGGGCATTGCTGCAGAGTGATGCCAGCATGGTCCAGGGCAGGGTTCTGCCAGGGAGAACTAGAGAAACTTTCAAGGAAACCATTGTCCCATCACCACCACAGAGCATGTGTGGGAACTCCCCAGGACAGGATGTCTGCAGCCTCATGGTGGAGAGCCCCCAGCCAGGCTGAGTGCTGCCGTCTCACCCAAGCCCCATGTCCCCCAGAATATGGGGCACCCATCGCTATGTCCCAAACTGCTGGTCCCCATGGAGATTGAGCAGCTGTGGGAACACTTCTTTCAGTTCCTTGGCCATGGAGAGCTGCCACCAGAGCTTTTTGTGACCCAGAACTGTCCCAGGCTAAGCCCCTCTCCTCCCCTACCCTAAGCCCTTCCTGGATTGAGGAAAAGTGAACTCTACTTACCTGCTCCTCACTACTGTCACAAATGTTTTGGGTGCTCTCATGCCCAGGCAACCATTGGCCAGCTCTGCCCTCCCTGCATAGAGGGGCCTCAGGGCACCCAGGGTGGCAATCCCCACCCTTGTCAGACCCTCTTGGTTTGCCCTTGGCCCTGCACTAGGACTGGGTATTTGTGTTCAGGTCCTGGTGCTGGGGCTGCACCTGGCAGCGCTGCTGGGAAGGGCTGTGAGGTGCTGAGGCTGTGGTTGCTGCCAGTTCCTGTGATGTGCACATACTAGAGAGGGTTACTCCTTTTCACTCAGTCACAGGTCACCCAGCTGAGCCCCTCAGGACCCTGGATATTATGGGCACCAGGCCCACCAAAATCCCTGAGGGCACTCGAGGTACTATGGGTGAGCATTGCATGGAATTTATGGATGGACAGGTGGGATGGATGGGTAGCACTTGAGAATGAGAGCAGGGATGATAGGACTTGTAGGTTGAGGCTGGTCAGGCACCATCCCCAGGGTGGTCTCAGTGAAGGGGGTGTGTCCCAGGGTGCCTCAGTTGTAGCAGCACCAGTGCCCTCAGCAGGTGCATGGTGCTGGATTTGATGGGCAGGGGTGGGGACGTGTGATGCTCACAGATCTGCCCAACACTGCTCCATTCCAGCACAGCCCCACACCCAACACTGCTCCATGCCAGCTCTGCCCCACACCAGCACTGCCCAGCCTATCCATGCCTGACCTGGGCTGGGTTATGAGTAGGAGCAGACCCAGTTCTGTCCCATCTCCACCTTCAGCTCTATCCAGGCTCAGCAGCTGCTGCTGGTGTGGGACCATTCATTGCCCGAACCGTGCGTACCATTCCCCTTTCAAAGCAAACATTGCTTGTCTCAGCCAGCACCACACACCCTCCCCCACCCCACACCGCCCAGTCCCCCCAGCCCCTGCCTGAGGTCAGAACCCTCTGAGGTGCACAGGTACCTCCTCCCTGCAATCGAGTCCTGAGGAAGGTCCTTGGTGTTTGCTCTCGGCAGCTTGTGAACGCATGGCCCAACTAAGCAACACTGTGTGTCCCCTCCATGATTTCCTGCTGTACCCCCATGGTATGAACAGACATTTGCAGCCTCCTGCTGCAGCTGCACATCCTGTTCTGTCTGTGCTGAAACGTGAAACATTCTGGTCAATCATAATCACCTTGGAAGCGTGAAATGCACTCAGGTTCAACAGGATTTTTGGGCCTTATGACACTGTTGGGGTTCAGGACCCTCTTTAGCCTGCACTAAGCTCAGCAGTGCTGTTTTGATAATGTTTGGGAGAAGATTCATTTGCTCTTGGAAGTGCTGGTGCAGCCCCACTGTGGTTCTTGGGGATGTGAGGTGCAAAAGCATAGTGCACTGACAACAAAAGCATAATGTCAGAGTCCAGGACATCCCTCTGGCCACCCTGGAGGGTTTGGAGACCTGACAGGGGGGTCTGGGGTCTGTACAAGGGGCTCAGCCAGCCTCACACAGAGCCCAGGAGGACACTGCCTCTGGTCCCTGCCATGGCAGTGAACGCCCACATTGTATGAAGAATCACAAGCTGAGAGAATTCAAAATAAGTAGTAGCTAGTTTATCACAGAGTGTAAATGTAGAATCTAGGATTTTTAGTATATGGGGTTGAAGAGGAATTGGGGAGTGGCCCCTGTGCTCCTTGTTCTTGCTCTCGTCCCCCATCTTTTGCTGAGTTGGATTTTAGAGATTGGTTTAGAGTAGAAATGCCATGTTAGCATAGGTAGTAGGCATTGGTAAAATTCTGTCAATAAAAAGTGCATTTTGGACAGGGTTGGGTCAGGGGTGCTGTACATGAGGTGTGGGGCTCTCTGACCCGCCCAGTCCTGCTCTGCTGGGGATGCCCTGCAGAGCTGAGACAGAACTGAGATAATGAAGAATAAACAACCTTGGAAACACGGACTGGGGACTGAGCTTGTCATCTCTGGCTTTGGTGTGAAACACTTAGGGCCAAGAGAAGACGAAAAATCTTATTACCTGGGGGAACAGCAACCCTGAGGAGAATCTCAGGGAACAGTAACTCTGAGAGCATAACAAGTGTCTCAGGCCACAGGAGGGCCCAGGAGCCCTCTCCTCCCACCGGCCTAGGCACACCTGGGGCAGCAGAAATGCACCATCACGTGCCCTTTGATCTGGTAGGGAGGATGAAGGCTTCAGGCAAAGTGAGGCACAGCCACCTTGTATTTCAGGAGTTTAGACCAAATGATTGTTGTTTGGAGGAGCGGGAGCCCCTGGTGGCCCCAGTCCTGTCCTCCTCAATGTTGTGACTGACACAGCTTTGCTGTGGCTCCACCTTGAACACCTCCAGGATGGACATCCTTCGTCACTGCTCATCGCACAATCCCCTGTCCTTTGGCCTTAAAAACAAGGAAAAATCCCAACATCAGTCCTGAACCTTCCAATTCTCAGTCTTTGGCTGTTGCTCCTCACAGCATCTTCTGGCACCAAGAAGAGTTTTCCATCCCTTTTGCCAAGGAAAATGTCCAGGTATGACGGGGCAGGGGCTAGCCATGGGTCAGCCCCAGGGTTGAGGGCAGCAGAGCACTTGGTCCATGGATTTCTGTGTACTGCAGAACCCTACCCTCTGCCCCTGCCTTCCCACAGCACAAGGCCCTGCAGCCCCCATGCAGAAACCTCAGCCAATGGCTGTTAGTTGTATTTTTCTATGAGTGACCCAGAGCTGAGCTAAGCCAGACTCACTCTGTGCTTCTGAAGGAGCCACCAATACAGAAATCTGGGATCTTGAATGGATCACTGAACCACTGGATCATTGAATCACTGGATCACTGCCCCAAGGTTTTGAGCAACTGGGAATTCAGACCTAAGAGAGGGCGTAGGAAAATGCTGGCTCCATTTGCCTGCCCCGTCCACTAGGCATCCTAGTTCCTGAGAGCAAGGAGAGATCAAGGAAATTCCACCAATTTGCAAGGTCTTACTCCAACCTCTGGGCTGCCCCTCAAGGGGTGGGAATGCTTATTTATGCCCTGCAGCCCCCAGCTCACACTCCAGCAGCTAGTAGGGATCAGGATCCAAGTCCAGGGAAAGCTGTCTCAAACTCAACTCTGTGCCTCGATTTGGTTGGTGTAGTTCATGGCACCCAAACAAACACTTTGTCCCTTTATTAAATTAATTTTTCACCGTGTAATCACCTTTGGGGTTTTTTTGCCTTTTTAACAGGAAAAGTATTTGCTTACATAAAATTAAGTCTACTTTTCCCAGTTATCTTAAAGACAATTAAACCTTTCCAACCATCACTACCAGTCTTGCCTTGCTTCTGCCTGTGAACCACACAAAGGCACGCTCCACTACATCACTACTCTTCCAAATTGCTGAAGTCTCATCTCCATACTAACCTCCTGGTCCAGGAGCAGTCTAGAGCTTGGAGCTCTCCTCTGCATCATCATGAACTGCACTTGAGCCAGTCCCTGCTGAGGGATAATTTCCTCTAACTCCTCTCACTGTCCTTTCTTTAAACAGCCACTTTCAGGGCTGTATTTCTGGAGGCAGGATCATTCCTGGGTGCAGTCAGCTGCCATTAGATCCCAGTGCTGCACCTATACTGGCTCCTGTCCCGCACATAGTGCTTGCATCCAGCAGTGCTGAACTTCCCAGAGTCTCCAGGGGCCAGGTATCTTTGGTGATCTCCTGTCTCCTATATATAGATCTAACCAACTGTTTTTGCTCATTTAATCAAAAACCGCCACTACCTGTTCATTGATAAAACTGGCCAGTTTTTCTCATTCTCAACTTGCAGTTCATGAGAACAGTTTGTTTCATTTCTGCAATGACCTCCCCCAAGGTCTCACAGTCCAGGCTCCAGGGAACTCTCCATGGGTTACAATTACACCTGACAGTGAGGAGTAGAAGATGGGTGTGGAAAGCAGCAGATGAAGAACCAGGTGTGTTCCACGCCAGGCTGCTGCACGTCACTTCCCTGTGCCTGGCTGCAGGATATGCCAACAGACATCCCCCTGCTGCCCAAACTGCCATCTATCCTCTTGTGCTGTGACAGTGGTTAGCTCTATGTTGTGTTTGTGCAACATGCCAGTGCAGAGCACTGCTCCCGGGATAGCATGTGGCTTTGAGCACTGGCTGTTAGGATGCAGTTCTTGCCTGTGCTGCTGCAAAGCTGTTGTTGCTTCCATTCTGGATGTTTCTGGATGTTTCTGGTTGCATTTTGGCAAAGGTCAGCTCTCCAATCCCCTTGGACAGCATTCTGCCAGGGGCCATGGGGCCACCAACCGCATTCTTCTGGTGCAGAGGTGCCCAGTCAACTCCCTGCCCTGGAGATGGGTTTGCTGCAGGAGACACTGGGACAGCCCTTTCCATGCCAGCAGTGTAACTGATCATCTGCAAGTGCAGCCACAGCCAGTGTCTGTGCAAACCAAGGCAGCTGTGGCACGGATGGACTTTGGAAACTTAGACTGCCCGACATGACAAACAAAATACACAACTGACCAACCCAGGGGTACAGGCCCTGTGGAGATAAACACCAAGAGCACACAGCGTAACAATGAACTCAGTTATAGCTTTATTCAATAACCGGTACAAAGTTCCCCTCAGGCAGAGCCTCCCGGTCCCATTCCCTACCTGAAATGGAGCAGAACGTGAGCATGACCCTGAGAGGAGTTGGCTCCCATTGGGTAAGGGCTGCTCAGCAGTGAGGAGAGGATGTTCTGCTTATCAACTGAGACTTGCAGCAGCCTGACCACTCATCCCTTTTCTCCTGTTAACACCAGACCCTGGCCTGTAGCAGGCATCTGCTGTTCACCCTTGGTGACGCAGCCAGGTGTGAAAAGGTAGCACTATACTGAATTCCACGGACAGTAACTACCACTTGCACAGAGCTGTTCACTGCTCATCCTTCTGACCCAACTCACAGGAATGTATGACTGCTGGCTGTCACATTCACTGGTGTTCCCTATCCCCACATAACTGCACCCCGTGAGATTCTGCCTGCGGCAGCAGCAGTGGGACACAGAGATGGCAGTGCAGGAGATTTTGAGACCTCCACCTGGCAAGAAGCACTGCTTCCCATTTCACAACCTGCTCAGTATCGAAGATTCACCTGTGCCAGAGTAGAGCAGGGGCCATGTGTCACTGCGTCCTGCCCTTCTGCTGGGTCAGCAGAGGGTTCAGACGTGGTCTAGAGCCAGGGCTGCTGGAGTTTAATCCCTTGTACTGGGTTAATAGTGCACCTTGTTAGTGTAGTTTACTGGTTGATTGCTTTGCTTTTTCAGGAGGCTCAGATAAGAAATCACTCTGCTCCTTCTTAATACATACACAGGTAAGACCAAGACAGTATTCCTGACCATTTGTCTTTCTGAGGCTGCATGGCATGTGAAACAGCCCTGGGGAGACAGATCTTCCAGTGGGTTCTGTGTCCCAGGTACAGCTTCACACTGCATTGCCTGCTCTAGTGCCTGGAGTACCATATCCTCGTGGTCTTACTTTCCCACGTCCCACCAATGACATACCAACTGCACCACAAGAGTCCTTTAGCAGAAGCACAACTAGAAAGCAATTCGAAACCTCACAAAGCCACAGAAATTATATTTAAATGAAGAGGGAGACAATGGCTGTCATCTGGATTGATACACAGCACAGACAGGGGATGGCATCAGCATGTACAGTAATAGGACTTACTAAGACTGTGGAATGTCAACGAGTTTTAAAGAGACTCTGATGCCAAGGGGATACAGAAAAGATCAAAGTAATGTCAAGTATAGACTACCAAGGAGGTGGCTGCTTGGATGGGCATGCACAGATTAGAGAACAGTTAATGCCATGTTGGATGAAATGCTAAATTCTGAGTGGGTTCAGTGGGGTGAGTGGAACTGTTTGAATCCAGAAGAGGGGCCTAACAGGATACTTCCATGGTTTGAGGTGCAGCCTGGAGGTCAATTCCTTCTGGGGTTCCAGCACTCCCTTCCCCATGGGTGCTGGCATGAGACCGGCTGCGGCTGCTCTCGCCAGAGCCCACACTGGAGGAGGAGTGGCTACGGGAACGCATCAACCGGGTCATGCTGGCTGCTGGCACTGCAAGAGAGAACATATGTGGGACTCAGACAAGGAGGCAGTTCCTGGAGCCACAACCACACTCACTCAGGTATGTGTCACTGGGTAAGCACAGAAAGAGCTGTACCCTTCAGAAGAAAACTCACTCTTCACTACCAAAATTAAGTCTTTGCATGTCTAAAGCAAGATTTTTAAGGCCCAATTTCAAAAGGTGAGCAAATGCCAGCAGTGTAACTGATCATCTGCAAATGCAGCCACGGCCAGTGTCTGTGCAAACCAAGGCAGCTGTGGCATGGATGACCTTTTGAAACTTAGTCTCACCCCTCTAGAAAACCACACAGCTGAAGTCATGCAACAATCAACAAAACACAAATGAAAGGTGGAAACCCATAGCACGCACGGTACAATGATCAGCCCACCCATAGCAGGACATGCTGCAAAGCACCCAGAGAACAATTCTACTCAGCACACAGACCGGGCCTGAGGTGGATGCACGGTTGGAGGTACCTGACTCAGTGCTTAGGTGGCTGAGCTGCACATAAGGGACTGGAAACAACATGAGACAAGGAAAGGGATGAATACAGGAAAGAGCCAATTAGTTGCGGTGTGTAACTAGTGCCTGCACTACTCCTGGGACCCCCGGCTATCTTTCCTTCCATTCCCAGCTCACACACTGCACTGAAAGTTCCCAGGATCAGGGAGGTGCCAAGCTCACCCAAAAACCCATCAGGGCCAGGTCTCTTCAATGCCTTTAGCTGAAAATCACACTGTATCTGGTGACATTAATCCCCACTGCACACCCCACACCTGCTCAACAGAGATACCGTTTACTGTGTAACTCCAGATACAGGACAGAAATTTATGTCTTTGGATTCTCAGATTCTTGCTACAAGTCTCCTTCAAGGCCCTTACCTTCCACCTGCAGTGTCAGCAGAAGCATATCCACCTGCCTCAGCCCATGTAGAGCAGGCACAGGAACAGCTGTTGGAGGACTGGTTTCTGTATTTCTAGCACTGCCCAGCTGTGTTTTGCTTCTACCTTGTTCTCCCCAAGAGACTGACCACGCTTCACAGTGTCCCACAATCTTGCCCATGAAAGCTGGGAAAACTATTCTGGGACCAGCTACTAATTCTGGAAGAAGAAAACTGGCCTGTCCTTCTCCAGTGTGGCATGTCCTATTGACAAGAGATCTGACCCACAAAGTGCTGCTGGAGCCCTTGCTCTGTCAATAGCACTTGCTGACTTTACTAACACTGGGAACACAAAAGACATAAACACTGAAACACTCTCAGTGAAGCTGAGGGACCCTCCTCCCTTCCTCTGCAGGATCAAGCTAATCTGGCCAACACCGGAGAACGCGACTGCCCTACATGTTTGTGTTACCTGCAGACCCCTGAGGAAAAGAACAGCTTCTGCTAAGCCCTGACCATGAGCTGGGAAAGCTGTGAGGAGACCAGTGCAAGTGTCCCAGCTCTCACGGTGGCCATGCTGAGTGGTTAGCTAGTCACACAAACCAATCCTTTCCCTAACTTCAGCTTTTGTAGGCTAATCATGCACAAAAGGGAACTCCTGGCCCCAACAGGGAAGAAAGAGCTGCTGAAGTGCACTGAGAAGGCCTTCTCCTGATGCTCTTGAGTAATAAAGCCCTTGTTGGAGATAAAGAAGTTAAGGAAGGCCTTCTCTTTCAATTCCTCAGGAAACACCAAGGGCAGGGAGCTGAGCAGCTGTTAGTCTGACACACTCAGGTAACAGTGTCTTCTGCCTCTAAGCATGGGGAGGAAGCTGTAGAGCAGGACGTGCACTGGTGCAAAGCACGGCTCTCTCTGTGCTCCCTGGTGCCTCAGAAGTCACCCTGGAACCTCTTCTGCCATTAGTGGGATTTGTTCTGGAGTACTGCTTAACCCTGGCAAGTCTGAGAGAAACATGAACATCTGAGGAGAAAGGGAGGAGCTCTCATACTAGTCATGGGGCTGCACTGCTACCTCCTTCCCCTTTGGAGAAGGTATACACAGATTTGCTCTTGGGAACACATTTTTCTGGATTGGCACAAAGACAGATTTAAAAGGTTTTAACAACACCAGCAACCAGAAAGGAGTCACCAACACATCAGGAACAACACTAGTTTGCTAAGGCTTGTCAGCACACTAGTTCATTTTCTAGCATGGATGGATCTCCTGGCAACGACACTAGCGCAGGGGTAGGGACACAGATGCCAGTGCACTCAGATGGACCAGAAAGCTTGAATACCCTTCACAACAACTCTGCTCCAAACAACAAAGTTGTGTTTTGCCACTTACTGTAGCCCATTCCCTGCACAAAGTACTTGAAGGCTTCAGTCAGCTTGCCAGGCTGTGGAAACAGAGAGGGTGGCTTTAGTGCAAGCAGAACAAAGGGCTCTGTACCACCCAAACGCCATGGGAAAGCCAAGGTGTGTCTCACCTGAACCACCTGGGGCAAGCCCCCGCAGTCAGCCATCTGCAACAGGAAACAAAACGCAGGTTCAGCTGTCCTTCCCACCCAGGAGGACAGCCCCAAACCACGCCAGCACCACCCACTCACCAAAGCTGAGAGCACCACATTGCAGTTTCCACCACCTCACCTCTACAGCCAGAGCAAGGCAAAGGGGATACACCTTGAGGGATCTGCTGCTGAGGGAACCCTGCACCTTAGAGGCCAGGTCACCAAAGTGATCTCAGGCCACAATCCAGAAGCCCAGCACCTTCCCAGCCACCTCTCCCTCAGCTACTCTACCCAAACCTGTCACTTGGCAATTCCATATAGCCGTTGTCTGGAACACTGCAGGGCCACAGGTAAGGATGGGAAGGACCAGGACACAGCCAGGAAAAAGGATGTTGTTGCTGCAAAGAGCGGGGTGGAGGCAGAGCATCTCTGCTGACTCTCAGGGGTCTTCTCTGCCAGTTGAAAGTGGCCATAAAGTAGGGACTGGGGGATTCCCTGACGAACTCTTCCCTCTCAGCTCTGGCTCCATGAAGGAGAGAGCACAGCCCTGAATGACTGTCCACAAACTTCTCAAAGCCAAATGTATGGAAAGCCTAAGTGGAGCTGAGCAAAAATAGTGTCTTTATGCTGGCCAGAATGATTATGGAGTGGCACTCGCCTTCAGAAGGGTAGTTTTTGTTGGGTCAAGACGTGAATTGCATTCAACCTAGAAAAAAGGAGAGAGGGACATGGTGTCACACAGAAAACTTGAAGACTCATATGTAAAATGTGGGCTAGCTGCACCAGAAGCAGTGGCTGTCTTCAGCAATGGGAGCTTTTCTGAAACCAGGAAGCACTGAGCAAGAAAGCAGGTATCATGTAGGAAGCAAACAATGAATGAATGAACCAGGGAGTAATGGCAGGTGTTCTATCTAAGGGACCTTGTGATGACAAGTTATGACTTCAACTGAAATCATCCCCTAGGGGATCATCCCTTTTGGGATGCACTGAAGCAGCTGGGAGGGAAGGAGACTTTTGTGCAATGCAGCATGAAGGAGGTCACTCAGTCTCTTGCCCAGACAAGGAGGCCACGACCACCTCTTCTCTGTAAGATTGCTGCAAAAAGGGAATAGGCAGGGGCTCTTTAGGAAAAGAAACCTCAGCAGGAGAGGTTATCCTGGGCTGGGAACCTGGGCAGCCAGACAGGCACACTAAGGTGAAGAAGACCCTAACCCCAACTGTGCTGTGGCCAATAAGCAACAGGAATCCTCAAGGATAGTATCCTAGAAAAGTCAAAACTTGCAGACCTAATTTCAGACTTCGAGATCAAACAGACCAAGGCAACAGGCCATGGCCAGAAAATGCTCTCCATGCAATGGAGCACCCAGTGCTCCTAGGTTCAAGTAACTGCTTCAGGAGACTCATATACTCTTCCACAGTTTAAACAATCCCCTGCTCTCCCCACAATCCCTGGCTGAGAGGGAAGAGCAACATTCACTACAACCACACTATCCTGTGCCATGCCTTTGCTGTGCTGGGAGGGAAGTGGGTTATGTGTGTCTGCAGAGGACAACAGCTCCTAAGTGCTGCCTTCCTGATGGTGCAGTGCTCTAAGAGAGCTCTACATGGCTCCCCACCACAAGAACTGGAGTCACATTCAGTTGTTTTTAATCCCCAGGTAGCCCCAGTGTAACAGAATAACAACAGCAATTTGAGATGAAGCAAACTGCAGGCAGCAGTCTGGCAGAGCTTGGGGAAGGACGCGTGTGACACCTGAACAGGGTCCTCTGCATCATCTGTTGAGCAGGGTGCTCATTCAGATTCTGCCATCCTCAACCTGGAGTTGCCCTGAGGGCCAATCAGGGCCCCTGAGCCTTGGCTCATGGCTCATGAGTAGCTGGAGGACTGAAAATGAGCTTGGGACAAAGAGTCACTGTCTAACTAATTCTGAGCAAGGTGAAAGCACTGTAGGGTTGCTAAGTGACTTGTGAGGCTAATGGCACAAGAGGAAAGAGTTCATGGATACATACCACTGCTTCCACAGCAGGTGAGTTGTCACCAACAACAAGCAAGGCAGGGCACCTGGTCAAAAGCCAAAACAGAGGTGTTACTCCAAGTGCATCAAGTTTCTGAGAAGTTTGAGCTCTGTGAACCAACACCCTCATGAAAGGTTAACAAAAAAAGGCTCAGCAAAATCGCTGCCTGCCATCACACCTCGGCATTTTATTGTACTAAAACATTCTCCAGGGTTTCCAGATGCACCCAGACTGTACCCTCCAGGCACACTAACTGCCACTGCTGTTGCACACATGTGCCTCTGACCCTGCCTTCTGGAGAATCTCAATATGTTCTTAATGAGAAGTCTTCCAGACACCTCTTGCCCCACTGCAGCTGACAGTCCTGTACCATAGCCTAAGACTGTCTCGGACAGTCTTCCCAGTGCCTGAGCTTGGTGCAGCTCTTGCTGAGAAGAAACATCTCTTCTACTTAAGAGACTGCACAGTCAGCAACTGCGATAGGTTGATTCAGACAACTTACTTGAGTGTTTTTGCAGTCATTTCATTGACACCAACAACGGGTCTCTCAATTTCCAGGTCTTTACGACTGAAAGACAAAACAGGACAATTCTCCATTAAATCTGCAGAGGGAACTGGTTATCATGGGGGCACACAAAATCCAACTATAAGTGCTGGCTCCAGCACCCAGGCAACTCCATGCATCATGCCCTGAGCAGGGGCCCCAGCAGTCATCCGCAGAAAACAGGATCCATCATCTCATGGCATTGCTGTGTGCCCAGAGATGAGCTACTGAGGTGTGACAGGGTCTAGGGGCAGACACAAGGGCTAGGCTTGGCTCAGGGTAACAGCTGAAGACTAAGTTTAGGAGAAAGGTTCCCCTGAAACAATAATAGGATAATACATATGGCAGCAAATCTACTGAGCAGGGAAACTATGGGAGTCGTCTGTCAGGCAAAAAGGTATCCTATACCTGTTGTATGAGGTGAGGAACAGCTGAAGGTTATCTTGGTTAATGTCCTGTGCAATATGAAGCCTGTATGTTTGGATCAAATCTAGATTTGCCTGCAGTTCCTCCTGTACAAAAGCAGAAGAATTGAAAACCAGGAACATATTTTTCACAAGTAGAGAAGCAATAGTCATAAAAATACCAAAGCATTAAAGTGTGTCCATACATGTCATTCCCTGTGAACAGTGACACAGAGGGCAGCGACTGCAGACTGCATAAGGATCCCAGAGACATGAGGTGTTTATGTGATGTGCTGGTACATGCCATGCTTTGGTAATGTGACTACTCTTTTACTGGCAGTGCACAAGCTACTGCAAGAGTACAGATATCCTGAGATGGGATAAGTTAACTCCCAAGCCTCAGTAATGCTTACACAGATACAAATCACTCTGTGAGGCAGGTCTTCCACTTACGCTTAATGTTTAAGAAGTAAAGTATGTAATAATACTAATAAACATAATAAAGTAAAAAATACGTAAACTCTAAGACTGTGACCAAAGGCAAGTTCAATTCCAGCACCCAGTTCTAAGAAGAAACTACATTCTGAGCAAGCCAGAGAGAGCAGGGAGTGCGAGGAAGCACTACATACAATGAAGGGGCTTGACAGTGGGAAGAGAACAGGATGTGCACAGGAGAAAGCAGTGCTGGAGAAGGAAGCATTCCTTTTAGTGCTGATGTGTTGTTGCAAGAATATTCCAAGTCAGGGACTGATATGCTGTGTGGCATTTACAGTGTGCACAAGGCACTATCCCTGTGAGCCTAGTAAGCCTGATGGTTGAGAGACAGCTAATCCCAAACAGAAGGCACTGCTCTATCTAAAGTTTTCAGGAGGGGTTGTTTTGCGTCTGCTGAAAGTGAAGGGTAAGATGAAGAGCAGAATGCAGCAGTTCAACATCTGGACAGAAACAAGATCCCACTGCCAGCTCCCAGCTGACCTGTGCTCTACCCACAGTCCAAAGGCTTCTATGCTACAGAGAACTGGCTGCCACTTGTTGTTGTGGAGAGTGTCCTGGGCACCACAAAGGAGTTCTATCACCAGTGCATGGCCTGGAGACAGTTAGGGCAAGACTGAGGATGTGTGTGCCCCCTAGCATGACAACCCTGATGTGAGCTTAACACACAGAGAAAATGGTGCTACCTGTGGCAACTCTTACCTGACAGACCAGAACTATTTGGGAACAGACACATACAGCAGTTATAGCTCCATGTACAATTTCACAGGCAACATTAGCATCTGCTGGGTACTTACATGGCCAAAATGATGTGCCAAGACAATATCCACTATGTTGGTTGTCCAGCCTGAAAACTGAAGAGTGACCGTGAATGAGGGGAGTAACAGGAAAATGCAGTTTCATCACACATTGCAAAACAGCTACTCAGAGTAAAGAGAACAATGTATTCAAATTATGTAAGAAGCAAATGCTTGAAGCTTGGGATGGACATGCAAAGCTTCAAAGAAACTGTGTATACACAGCACAGCTCTACAAAAAACTTGAAACCTTAAATAATTTCAAGGGGCCAGAATAAGAGAATAATTAAGAGATCCATTAAAAATCAATCAAATGAAGCCTGCAAGCAGAAGTACTAAATCAGAGGAAAGCTGAGTGATTCAAGCAGTTTATCTGCTTTTCTCATTCATATGATCACACCCACCCCTGCTCCTATGGCAGAGGCCATTCTATACCCAGACTGAGAATGCAGCAGGGACAGAAATGCAATGTACAGTTTTCACCAGAAAGGGAAAAATTCCTGTATTTTGTCCTTTTTATTTACTCTACACATTGTGCATTAGGTGCTGTGGAGAGCACAGGTGTGGGAAAGCAGAATCTCACCTTGGATGCTGCCCAGTCAATCCATCCCTTTGCACATGGATCAACATTAATAAGAACAAGTCCCTCCACCAGGTCAGGGTGGCTGAGCTGTAGGGACAGAGCAGAGGCACACTCAGAAGGATGATTCAGCCCACACAGTGGTCAACAACTGGTGTAGCAGCTGGAAAGCTTCTTGAAAAGGTGCAAGACTAAGTAAAATGCAGACAAAGTAGGGAGCTACTCTGTGCCAGGCAGCCTGTGGCTCCCAGCAAGACCAGACTCAGTTCAGTGGCACTTGTGGCACCGAGGTGCTCTACAGCACCTGCAGCCTCAGCAGTGCCTTCTAGTGACTTGTATAACTAGCACAGCTGTTCAGGCCCTGTGTGTTACAGGGCTGGGAGCAGCAACCTTCTCTGCTCCAATCTAGCACCTCTGTGAGGAACCTGAAAAAGCTCCTGTGCCTGGAGAGCACCTCCTTCTCCTCAAGGAAGAGGCAGTCTTCTCAGTGGAGATGGGGCAAATGGCAGGGGAATTAGCGCTGAGGCCCCCAAGCTCCTGCAGAATGGAAAGCTTGAGCTACAGGGGCACCTGCTCCCCCACCTGCAGTCCTCCCTTCCCCTGCTCCATCCAGCAACCCAAACTCCTACAGTGTACCCTGGGCTGTACCTGGGCAGCACGGGTATGAAGCACTTATGAGAACTACTTGCAAACACAAACTCAGAAATCAGAGGCAACCAGCCTCTGCTGAGCTCTGAGCTCACTCCAAGGCAGCTCTCCTGCTCTATGGCACTGATGGGAAGGAAGAAGGAAACATCTCAGTCCTCAGCAGGAAACTGCCCAGAGCCCAGGGAATGTGGCAAGAGCCATGTGGCACTTCACTGAGGACTAAGGCTGATGTCCTAGGGTGACTTTATGATGCTTGTATCCCCAGTTGTCTGCTCTGTTTGTGTTGGATATTATGTTCTGTACCTTTAAGACTGGTTCCAAAAGCGAGGTGGGGAGAAAGAGAAGCGTGGAGTTTGTTTTCAGAAACTGCACTCACTCCTTCACATTCTGCTCCTGGACTGCGCTGTCTGCAGCACAGACAGACAGCGGGACAGAGATCTCCTTTGCTTTTAGTTCGTTTTTAGCTAGCTGAGGCAGAGAAGCTCCCTGGACTGTTTTTTCTTCCTTTTTCTTGGGACTGTTTAAACCTGGGAGACAGAACCCAGAGAGACACCGGGATCTCATACCTGCAGCCCACTGGGGCCTGGACCTCGGTATTTTCCAGCACTAGAGGGACTGATAAGAGACTGAGCAAGCTGAGCTACTCCCACAAGGACTTTCTGAGTTTGCCATCTCTATTCAGAGCAGCGAGAGGTTTTATTGTTTCATATTATTCCTTCTTTATGCTTGTGGGCACTTTGTTTGTTAAATAAATAGTTTTTTCCACTTTTCTCTAAGGAAATTTTTTTCCCAGATCAACTGGGGAAGGGGTCGTTTGGCTTTGCTTTCCAGAGGGACCCCATTCGGAGGTTTTCTCCGAAATTTGCCATAAACCGGGACAGCTGATTTGCACAAACTCCTCTTTAGCAAGGCTGAAAACTACCCAAGATACAGAAGGCAAGAAACAGTGAAATACCAGTGCCTCACACTGCCCCAGCTCAATCCTGACTGTAGGGAATGGAAAACAGAGAACCTTGTGTAAGGAGGGGCAGCTGCCCAGCACACTGGCTTGAAGGAATCATAGTTGCCTAAACAACTGGCAACTCTCTGCACTCAAGAACCTCAAGGAAATTTTATTGAAAATGTCAGATTTCTGTTTTTTTTAACACTAACTCGGAAATTCCTGGGCTGCTAAGGGATACCCACTGACTTTACATGAACGCTACAGTAGAGAGAATTTTATCAGCAGGTACTGAAATAGAGGCAGCTCTCTTGCGTAAGGGTGGAGCAAAATCTACTTCCTTCCAGTGACAAAACACATTCCTCATCAACATCAGTTTGCAATACATCACCACATCAATTCTTTAATGCCGCAAACAGTGCACACAGCACAGTAATGCAGTCTCTGTGAAGACACAAGACTGGCTATTCCTAGCACTCAGAATGGGGATCTGCTGACTCAAAGGCATCACATTACAATCTTTCCATGCCTGGCACAGCTTCAGCGTAACCCTGACTGCTCCAACATAACCATCTGGATGGAGGTAGCTCTCCCATGGCTCCCTGGAGCCCTACTGTAATTACTGAATGCTACTTTGCCTGTGCCCCACACAGTTAGTCTGATCAGCAATGACCACAGCCCACATGAGTCACAAGCAGTGAAGAGATACTTACTGCACACCTGCTGAGGACATAAGCACCAGCTCCTAGGCCAATCCCAATGAAGCTTTTCAGGCTGAAACAGAGGCATTTCACAGTCAGTACGACTAACCTGGCTCAGCTGAAGCATCCCTAGAGGCAAAGCCTTTCCCCTCTGCATCCAACTGTGCACTTATGGTTTATTTTCAAAACAATGCAGCAATGATGCAGCAGCCATAAATTGCCTTATGTAGCAGACAGTGTCCCTAGCATAGAACTAAACAGGGTCACACTGGCTGGGAGATGCTTGTGCCTCTTAGGACACTTCAGTGAGCCTATCAGTTATGGCAAGCAGAGACACAAGTAGGTGCTGAAATAGTGGTATCCAGCTGGCTCACCCCATTTTCTTTCAGAGACTTACTTCAGGTGTGTCAGAACAGCAGGTAACATTTCAGCCAGTTCGTCCATACTGGGATACTGGTACCTGAAAAGTAAGAGAGCACCTTCAAATACAGTCTGACAGAGGTTGTTACCGTCCAGTTCCATTCAAGGTAGGGGGGACAAGGATTATCTGGCAGACGTGCACAAGTTATTAATGTGCAACAATACCGCATTTTTCAGCTGACTGTGTGGGTCCCATTCCTTAGAACAAAACTAATACAGAGTTGTGGTCTTTTGGGCAGTCAGACTTCTGTGGCAAGATGGACAGATGAAATGCCAGCTTAGCTGCAGTGAGCTGGGTTCATGTTCAAGTCAGAACGGTGATACCAGACTCAGCACTAGTGAGGGATTTACCCAGGTCTTAGTAATTGGAGAGTTTGCTGAATGCCCCTTGGGAAGTTTCCTCAGCTTGCCATTTCCTCTACTGCTGACACCTGCTTACCACTACACTCAGGCTGGCAGTCCCAGCTGACTTAAACTGGGTGCTACCTCAGTCCAGACTGAACAATGTGGGTCTCTGCAGAGCTCTTACCCAGACGGGAATGGGGGGGCTCCTTCCTGTTGGCCTGGTGCATCCACATGGCACACAGCAAAATGATGGGTGATCTCTTGCATGTCTTCAAAGTTAAAGAATGCATTAAAACAGGATTTGTCTGCAACAACAACAACAAAAAATTAGACACTTCCTTAAGTTTTATTGCAAGCCACCCTCCAAACACCACAGCACACACCTGCAGGAGTCCAAGTCCCCACTGAGTCCAAGGGCAGTGGGTGCTGGATGCTGTATGTGCTGTGCCTCAAAACTGCAATGCAGCAGTGAGTCTCAGCAATGGAACTGCCGTGAGTGGAGGGCAGGCAGACAAACAACAGTCAGCCTGCAATGCCCTGGAAAGCAGGGCCTTGAAGCACCTGGGTACTCAAAGCACTCAACAGAGGAGCACCTGTGTGAATGTAACAGTACATTTTGGGCAGAAAGACACATCAAAAGAGCAATGGAGCCTATCAGAACATTACACTACTGCTGCAGCCATGTAGAAGGGACTTGTTCACCTGCCCAGCACCCAGGGATTGAATGCCCTATCACACAGTGCAGCAAATCAGCTAGAGCACTACGGTGTGTTGGGTGGACCTATTTCCACCTTTCCACCTTGGCCCTACCTTTCAAGGGCTGTTGGAATGGACAGGGGCATGCCACGTGCTCTCTCTCCTGCAGGCCTTTATCTTTTCACCCTGGAATGACCTCATCTCAGCTCCATGCCAGACCTGCTACTTCCCACGCTCAAAAGCAATTACCACGAATAATCACTTTTTCAGGGTCCTGGCAATGCAAGGGCTTACGGTTGAGGCCAATGTCATGGTATGTGAGGATGACAGGTCTGTTCCCCTTGGGTGTGCCCCGCATGGTGACATGAACCACTCCGAAAGCTGTCTCAATGTCATGTTCCTGCAGAGAGAGAAGAAGGAGCCCCAGTGTTACATGTGCGCCTGCACAGGGAACCCTAACAAGGGCCTCATTTCCACTTTAACACCGCTCTCCTACCTACAGTACAGTGCTTGAAATCACAGAACAGTTTGGGATGGAAGGGACCTTAAACACCATCTCATTCCACCCGTGGCCATGTGCAAGGATACCTTCCACTATATCAGGTTGCTCCAAGACCCATCCAAACTGGCCAGTTCACAACACTGTCAAATCTCTGTATCCGATCACTGTGTCCAACCACTGCCCAAAAGCTGCTTGCTTTTGTACAGATGTCCAAACAGTCTAGGGCTGCATCTTCCCATGATCAAGATCTCTGGGATAACTATAGACCTTGGAAAAGCCGTGGAGATGTCAGGAAAGCTGGGAACACAACATCACCTGTAGGCCCCTTCTCCCATCTACATAAATCAGTGCAAAGACATGATCGTACAGAAACTGTAAAAAGCAACAATTATTCTCTTAGGAAAGTATCTCCTTACAAAAAAGCCTCATGGTTCAGCTTGAAGATAGGACATTACAAAAAAAAAGTTTAAAATATGTTCAAAAATATGTTTCACTAGTTTACATAAAGTATATGATTTTTTTTTTAACAGTAATTTTGAACAACCTGAAAAGTCATTAAATCAAATACATGACTGGTGAGAATACCTGGCTTGCAGCACACCAGGTATCAACCTCACTCTACTTTCTGGATACTCTGAGGGCTGGTTGTTGGGCAGACTGATTTAGTTCTTGCAGTTCAAGACCCTCTTTCCTCCTGCTGTGCTTCTTTTCAAGGACTCCAAAGCCTCTCTCTCCCCATGCCCCAAGAGTGTGGCAACAGGAGGATGCTGGCCCAACCAAATCACATCAGCTAGCCTGAAACCTTCTCAAGCATGCCTTTGAAGGATGACAAGACACCCCTGGCTGTCCTTGTCCTCAGAATGAGGCTGGGTTTTGCCTGCATGCAGCTGTTGCATTGTGCATGTGTAGAAGCTGAAGTACTTATCTACAAAGCAGCAGAGACCTATCTGCAGATGACACTACCTTACCTGAGGCTCACCTGACTGCCTTTTCCTTAGGAGGGGACTGGGGGTAGGAATGGACTTGTCTGTGTGCAAAGCGAGTGTGTGTCCACATGGCAGGAATTTCTGTCCTCATAGCAAGGCTGCACAAGGCAGCCCAGGATGCAGTCTCTGCTTTCCCAGCCTCCAGCAAACCTCCAGGCTCGGCTCCTTGCCCATAGCTCAGCTCTCAGGGCCACTCTACTAACCTGGGCAAAGCTCTGTCCTGTACTTCTGAAGGATGTGCTGTGCAGCCACAGCACTGGACTCCAGTTTAGTGCTCTCCAAGCCTTCCGGTGTTAATGAGTCCTTTAAATAAAGTGGCCACTTTTGGAGAAGACAACTGGCAGTGCAGGTGGCCAGAAGGGCGAGACACAGCAAACTCAATGGAGAGTGTGGCAAGGCCAGAGCTAAGACCCTCACCTGCATTTCCCTACAACCCTGAGCACTGGACTAATCACTGCCACTAAGAGCACGTCTCTCTGCCAGCTCTGGCACTTGCTAGGCTCTTCCATAAGCAGCTTGAACTCATTGAGCAAGCAGGAAAATATCCAGTGAGGTGTGTGTGTGTGTTTATTTTGGTTTGGGTTTTTTTCTGTTGTTGTTTTGTTTTCTTTTTTTTTTAATTAATCTTGCTTTGTTAGACTTCTGACAGGTCAGTGAGTTAAGAAGCTCACAGAGAGATCTGGCAAATGCTGGTTCTGGCTCAGAGCCCAAGGGGAGTGCATGGGGTGGCAGAAGGAATAACCTTGCCCTGAACACAAGATCAGTTAAAATGACTCATGGGTCATGAAGCAGAGACATCTGCAGGGGAAGAGAGAGGGTCTATAGGCAGCAGCAAAAGGTCAACTATCAAACAGAAGCACAAACACTAAACTGAGGGAACAATAAGAAAAGCAGAGAAAGCAACAAAAGAGCAGATGATATTGAAATATGTCTGCAAGATAGTCTTCTCTGTAATTATATTTGAACTTACTGCTGAGGTCACACATGCTTTCACTAGGTAAGATACAGGACAAGGTACTAGAAATAGAAACATCCTTTTCCCTTCAGAGCCTCTATCCAAGCATCTCACTGTGTTTCACACTGCAGCATCCTGCATTTCTGTTTTCAAAGCTGAGCTTGGCTCTTAGCTCTCAAGCTGGGAAGGAAAAGTTTCCTTGAGCTAATAATCAATTCTTGGTCTCCTGCTTAATCTGACTTTGCAGACTGTATAAACTGCAATTTGGGGGAAAGGTAACTACTCTGATACTCCTTCAGTCAGATTAGTGACTTAAATACAGGGAACGTACACTTGTTGTAGGTTAAGATTTTTTTTTTTTTTGCTATAGTCTAACCCGGTGTCCACCTGACCCCCGTGGCTTCTGCTAAGGCTGCGGAATTTTCTCTTACATTTTATTTGTCACACCAGGTGTGCCCACCTCTGCCGTTCCAGCTGCTGCTCAGAGGTTCCTGCTGCAGTCCATTCAGCTTCCCGAGTGTCATTGGGACCGGCTGCTTCCCTTCTCCATCCCCTCCGCCAGCCCGCCCGCCATTCCCGTGTGGAGAGAGGCGGCCGAGCTGGGCCACAGCGCCCCCTGCAGCCGCGGGGGAATCACCGCACCCGCCCTGCCCGGCCGGGAGCCAGCAGCGCCCCTGCCGGCTGTGCCCGGAACTGCACCAAAGGGGAAGGTGCCTGCAGCCGGGGGAAGGCTGGCACTGGGTCTCTGTGCCTGTTTGTTGTTTGCTGTCGTTTGTTTGCCTTGTTACAGACAAACACACAGAGACACACAGACACACACACACGAAAAGAACTGCTATTCCTTTTCCCACATCTTTGCCTGAAAGCCCTGTAATTTCAAAGTTATAATAATTCAGAGGGAAGGGGGTCATAGTCTCCATTCCAAGGGAGGTTCTCGTCTTCCATGGTAGATACCTGTCTTTGAAATCAGGACAACACCTGAACATGGCAACAACATAAGAAATTCCATCTTTCTCAGCAAGCAGCACTTAAAAAATATAAGATGCTAAATCTGCAATCTTCTTACTCTGCCCTGTACAGCAACAGTTGTTGGCTCAGACTGGGAGCGCTTAGAGCTACTCCCGATTTTTCCTGTTAGTTCCCTGGCAAGGTGGAAATCCTCCTCATGGGAAGCAGCTACTCTTCTCTGCTCTGAATAAAGTGTATTACTTTTAAAAGCCTTTTTCCAAGGCTTTCTCCTGTCTACAAAGGGAGCAGCAGCCACTACAACTAGATATGGGTTTCTACTTTTACTTTTTTAACTGCACATCGGCTATCATGCTGATCTCTTTTTCAAGATTATCTAGAGAAATAAGACTGAGTTTTACACCCACCTTCCCTACCAGTAATTCTGTGACTGTTTTTCCAGAAATCTTTATTTTCTCTGAAACTTTCCCTGGAGTTTGGGGGCTTTTATTTCAATCTCTCATTGCAAAGGACAAAATAACTTTCAGATGCCACACAATGAGAGCACGCATGACTCCCCATCACCTGTCTGTCTCCACAAAGAGCTCTCCCATGTATCAAAGCCACAGGACAGCAGCAGATAATGCTCTTAAACCAGAGCTGAGGTATTATGCTTTAGATGACAACAACAGCCTCTACACTTACACAATACAACTGCTACCTTGAACTGCACCCCTCCAAGTTATTATTTAGTTACATTATTACTGGCGTATTACTCTCTCAAATGCAGAGCAGAATAACCCACTTACAGTGGGTACCAGAGCACTCAGTGAGAGAACAGGACCTTTGCACACTGCACCCTCTGTCCTTGACAAACACACTTTCTGCATGTCCTTCTTGTAGACAGATTTCACAGCTGCCTAGTGAGATGTCCAGCCTGTGTCACATTACATCAATGCTTCTGTAACTGCTGCCCAGTTCCAAAACACAATTCTGGCATGTTCTCTCCTGGTATTTGCCCTTTGCTTGTGTAGAAGTGTTGTGCTGGAAAGTAACAGACACTTCCAGACTCTGGCACACTTGGTTTCTTTCTGCTCTCTGCTCAGGCCAGCTATGACACACTATATCACTGTAGTTTGAAAAGAGATTCAAGGGTTGTTACCTTGCAGGTATCTAATTCCAGCTAAGGTCTGAACACTTATCTGATCTAGTGCAGGGAAGCAGTGATCGGAGAAGGCAGGTGCAAAACATGCGGGCAGGAGACAGCCAGACTTTTACAAACCTGCAGTCTTCAAAATAAGGGAGATGAGTGCAAGAGAAGTTCATGATCCACAGGTTGTGTTTTGAAGAGCTGGATAAAATTCAGTTTTCATATAGGGACTGAAAACTTTGTCAGAAGTTTTTCTGAAGATTTTTTTTTTGCCTTTATTAGTATAGTAGGCAAAAATAAACAGCAGCTACAGCCCACCTGCTGAGAATAGGATAGCAGAGGCAGCATGGCTCCCAGAGCCAGCTCTCAGCAACTGAGGGCACAGCCCATGCCACACTTGCTGCTGGGACACAGCATTGAGGCTGGACAGGCAGCTGCCATCGATCCACTCAGTGCAGCTGGGATCCACAGCTTCAAACACCAGCAGTGCCTGGAAGTCAGGAATGAGAAGAGCAATGATGGAACAGAAGGCATGGAGACCAACTGCAGCTGTAGCCTGCTGAGCTGACTTCAGGAGCCTGAGCTTGTGGAAAAGGAAAAAGTGATCCAAGTTCTCAAACACTCGCATCTAGTAACAGTTTCTCATAACTTTTCCAGCCTCCAACAATCTGTAAGTCAAATACGACTTCCTTAACTGGAAGTGTGGACTTCAACTTTCTGAGGATGGGGCTACAACCCCCAAACACTTGTGCCTTTGGTATCTCTCTTCCCCTGTGACCAGAGCAGCTGAAGCTTATTAATGTGTGGAGTAAAGAACCACGTGGTTCCTCATCTTGTATCTGCTGATTTTGCATGAGCTCTGGCCCTTGGTTTGGAAGCTGACCCCATTTCCATACTCCCCAGAAGTGACACCCTAACAGCTCGTGACCCTCACATACCCCTTTCTGTGCTGATGTGCTTGGGACTATCCAGACAGCCCTGGTACAACAGCTGACTCTGACCATACTGTTGTTCTCCGGAACTGCCCCGGGGAGCTCCGTCCTTGCTGAGACAAGGGGTCTGGCAGGATGTCAAACGTGTGCAGGCACATGCTGTGGACACATGAAGCAGCACAATGGGGTTGCTTTGTTCTCTGTTCCTGATGAACAAGGATTGACTTGCTGTGCTGAAAGCCACAAGCTCTGTGCTGACACTGTCACTCATCCCTTGCAATGTTAAGGTCTTATGCCCCTGGGTTATTATCAGCCCTGAGCCCATGCTTTCATTTTGCACTCTAGGAAGGTTAGACTCAATGTGTAGCACACTTTCTTTACCCAAAGGCAGATAAGTTTTGTCACTGCAGCTTCCATCACTTTTTCCATACCATTAAAGAATATATTTAAGCAGCACAGGTCCCAGCACAGATCTCCAGGGTGCTCCTTAAGTGATCTCCACTGTGAAAACAAATGCTGGGGTTTTTTAATCAGTATTTCATCCATCAGTGGACTTCTCTTCTAACTGCATAGCCTCCTACATCCCTTAAGAGATATGTCTTAAGACTCCTTTTGGTCCTGTCTCTTGGAAATCCAAGTAGGCAACATTGACTGAATTCTCTTTATTATAACTCTACTGACTCTTTTGAAGAATTCCAACAGCTCTGCAGAGGAGGACTTCTTCCATTTAAAAGCTTACATTACCCTTTCCTAATATTTACCTGTATAATTGATCCACTATATGCTGCTAATTTTATCAGTCTGTCTAGTACAGCTGGTCAGTGAATTCCCAGAACCCCTTTGATTCTGATCTGTCTTATAAAATGTCTGACAGATGAATCATTGGGGACCATGGCAGCTTCAACAGACAAGAATAACCTCTCACTTAACACCTCAACTATTTAGTCTTTAAACTTATTTAAAACTCCTGGGTTGATACTTACAGTTCTGGCAACCTGCTACAAATGGATAAATATTATTTTTGTAGAGCCTCTGCAGCAGACACTGTAGATTATGGCAGGGCCTGGACTCACTCCCCACAAAGAGCATTCCAGCACAATACTGCTATGACTAGTCCTAAGCCTTATTTCCAGGTTCCATTTTGACAAATCTGAAACAGGATAGTTTTTCCCCCTTTCCAAATCATCTCTCAATAAAATTCTCTCATCTTCGCAAAACCCCTCTGTCTGCTTTGTTCTGATCACATATTTAATCTGCTAGAGTTTATAACCTCTTCCATTTTCTCTAGCTTTTAAAAAATTGCTTTGTTTAAAACAGCCTCCCTGCACTTCTGTTAGTCATGCTGGCTTTCTGGCACCCTTCCTTTGTCTCTCTTGTGATGGATGGTGGGCATTTGCTCTCCAGTTTATGTTCAACAATTTTCTCTGTTTCTGTGCAGGCTTTGTTCTAAATTTTGAGTGCAAAACTAGTGAAGTTTTCTATGGTTTGCTGGTTAAATTTTTCCCTTTCCCGCAAAGAATGTTGATCTGGAATACATTATGGTTCCCATCGCAGAGCAGCTCTTGGAAGGCATGGAATACATATCTCTGCCCTTAGAATCATGCCAATGATGGCTTCTCATGCTCTGGGGCTCCTTAGCCTGCTGTTCCACAGACGTTTGTGGCTAAAATGCAGTGTTGTTACCATGTAAGGGATGAAACTTAGACTGGCTGACTTGATGATGAAGTGCCACTGGAAAGAGTCCTTCTCCTGTCCCTCTGCCCTGCCCCACATCCAGTGAGCTCATGGTCTTAGGAAAATCTTTAAGTGGGAGTGCAGAGTTGGGTTCACTGTCCTGCGAGTTTATATATAATCTCTATGGTGCCAGCTCCTGTGAATCTCTCCTCTTGATCAAAGAGCCTTGCACTTCAGAAGTTTGTATGAACCATAGTGGCTCAGATACTGGAGGGTGACATAACACAACCCAACAGAAGCTTTAAAATATCTGAGATCAAACTCAAACAAGAACTGCTGGAAGGTATTCCTTGCTCGGCATTTGCCAGCAGAAGGTCAGACAGGCTGGGACATTGTTTTATTTGCCCTTAATACTTCTAAATGCTTCTCAAACTAAAGAGAAACACCCACATCCAAATATGACTGTCAAAGCCTAAATTGACTGTGGGACTGATTATGGAAGAAAGTAGGCACATGGCCAAAGGTTCAAAATGTAGGAACCATTTCTGACTGCCATTCTGCCTTTGGCCAGAGAGGGAAACAATGACAGTGCCACTGACAGGCGCCACTGTTAAAGAATCCATTCAGTGCCAGTGGCTTCAGGTGCAGCTGCTGTAGGACTGCAAGTTGAGCTCTGGTGAGGCAGGAACCCAAGCCCACAGCAAGAGACCATGAACTGAAGACCCTTTGCAGAAAATGGCCCAGGGACCTGAGGCCCAGAGAGGGTACCCAGACTCAGAGACACTGCAGCAGATGAGGACCCTCAGATTTTCCCTGTGCTGTGACGGGACAAAACCCCAGGGGCCTCTTTGTTCGGAGTCCCTCTTTGGAGGCACAAGCTTGAGCTCTTACTTTGTTGCTTTGCTATTTAGTTGTTGCACCATGATTAAATTATCTTAGGGATCTGGATGTCTGTGACTGCAATGGAAAACATGGGATAAGAGCCAGTAAGAAACCTCGTGTGACAAAGTGTGGGATGTGAGCTGCCAGGGACTTGGTCCCAGTTCAAGTGGTGTGAAAGTGACTGCCAGAGTAGGTCCGGGATGGTCGGATAGGAAAGTTTCCTTAACACCACCAAAATTTCCCATATTGAGAAAAAACATTCACAGTGAAGGACTGAGGCTTCCAACAGCAGCTCCAGAGGTGCTAATGCCTTGAGCTCCAGAAACTCACAGGCAGCAGAGGTATCAGTCCAAATTCCAGCCATGCTCCCACAGACCCAGGTCACAGTGTGATCCAGTACTTAAGTTTTAGAAGTTATTAAAGGCTAAAGAAACCATTTGTTTCACAGTGGGAATGATTAATGACTAGAAATCGTATTACCAGTGCTTTTCATGACTAATTTATTAAGCTTCTTTTTTAGCATTACCAGATTAGTTTTACTCCCAATGTAAAGCTGCTCAAAGTTCAAAATTAATTCCTTATAAAAACTGGGAATTCATTTAATTTGGAGACTGGCAATAAAGAACACATCTGTGAAATCCCTTCAAAATTTTTTTAATAACATGAAAACCTGGGAGAACACAGAGCAGCAAGGCATCTGTTTCTTGCACTCTGCTCAAGCTTGCTAAATGTCTGTACTAGCACAGGGCTAGAAACATTCCCAAAAAATTCCTTTTCAATTTAAGGACATTCAGTTCCTGGTTCACCTAAGGCAAAGAAAATTGCCTCTGCTGCTTTGCTGTAAGGTGGAGGAGATGCAGATTACTAAGGGTAGGCTTTCCCCCTTTTCACTGACTCTGTGACTACGGCTATTTATGTCATCTTTTCCAGTCTTGGAAAAGGTGAAAAACAACAACGTCATGCTCCTGGGACAGCCTATCCCAGCTACTAACTATGGAGAGATTAAAGCAGAGATTCTGTTATCTTGCTCTCGGGAACAGCTGCCCTCAAATTTCTACACGTTACTGAAACAGTATCATAAACTATGACTGTAAGATAAGAAAAAATATTGTAAGAGTATAAAACATCACCACCTGGTAACTCTTCCCATTATAATACTGCCAACCTTAAGGCAGCTGGCAGCTGAGTGCTTCCCAGATCCTTCTCAGTGAAAAATTATTTTGGAAATAGTAGAGTTGAAGGAGATGGCTGCACGGGAAGCAAATTAAAATCAGATTGAAAACAACATCTTGGAGTAAATTATTCATTTCCATACAGAGCAGAAACTTATTAATAGAAAACACAATATGATCTATTGCAGGCAAGCAATGATTTCTGCTACTCTGTATAATTGGATTAAATCTTAAATTCTGGGTGAGAATCAAGAGCAGCAGAAGAATGAGATATGCAATCTGCTTACAAAAACTCAAAAGCAACAGGAGACAGAGCTCCAAGCACCTGTTCCAAAGGCAGGTGATGGTGAAGGGTGGACCCAGTGTCTCTCTGTGACCCTTGCTAATACACAGTGTCAGCCAGCAAGAACTGGCAAGTTACTTCCAAACACAGATGCTGCCAGGGAACAGACACTGGCTCTGCAAAGGAACTCAGTCAAGTGAGCTACAACACGAACATGGCTGAACCAGTAAGCAATTCATGACAACACGTCTGAGATGTAGAAAGATGCACATCTCCATCTCCTGCCCATGTGCCTACAAGAAGCAGTTAAAACCACAACTTTCTTGCACTCCAGTTAAGTATCCAGTGTCATGAGCAAGGCACCCAGTACAGACTGAGGAATACATGGTGCTTTTAACTCCTACTCTGAGAGGAGATCCCCTCTTCCCCACCTAAGGACCTGCCTAGATCTGTAACAGTTCGGGGTGAATTAAATCAAGACAGCTGAGCTCTGCTCTGCCCAAGGCTGGCAAAGGGGCACTCTGCATTGTTGTTTTGAGACAGCAGAGTGTGAGACTGCAGTCTTCCCCACAGGCTGCAAACAGAACAGAGAACCTCTGGCTGTCTCCCTTCTCCTGGGCAGTGGACTAAAGGTGCCACCACCTGCAGACACACAGCCTCCATAAACCTGAGGCCCACGCAAGGGAGACCTGAATGCACTAATTCACAGGTGAGCCTGAAATAGTTTGTGTGACTGCTATAAGCCAGATCACCGTAACTCCTCAAGCAATCCAGGAGGTAAGCCAAGGGCCTTGTTTCTAGCCAAGGACAGTCCTCCTACTAATGAGATGTCCTAAACTGCATTTCAGTACCTTGCTGAAGACAATGAACATCTTAAAATCTCTTGAAGAAGAGAATGCAGGGCTGTGTTCTGTCTCCAAACTTTCCACATCTCTAGGAACTAGAACTGCATTTAATTAAATTTGGTAGTACAGTTACTCATTAATTGCTGTGAAATACCATTAATGGATGTTGCATAATGGATGAAAATGGCTCAACCTAAATCACATATATTTGCTTTGCTCAAAAAACTAAACTTACAAGAACATAAAAAGAACAGGAACTTCAAGTATTACAAATGCATAACCACCCCTTTGGCACACTGTTGTCACAGAATACAGAAAGCAAAACTAACGTTTAAGTAAACCCCAAGGAAGGACTGTGCACATACATTTAGAAATAAGAGTCATGTTTCAGTCCAAGTCCAGCTAGCTAAAAATTTCCAGAACTCACCATTGCAGTTTTACAAAAAAGTGAGCTTTTAGATGGAAACCAGATGGGAGTAATCACAGGAAAAGCTTCCCAAGAAACATAAATAACGCAAAAAAGGAGGCCAAAATAAAATTCTATTTTAATAATTATCTTTACAGTGTTTTTTTGCTGTGATGTCAGAAGTCAAAACTAGTACATTAATGGTGATGCTAGTTTTACTAAGATTAGGAGCAGCATTAATCTAGCAGCTATTAAATAGACCTGCCTTTTAGATCAAAACATCTTATGTGTTCTACTTAATTCCACTCAAGGCCTTAAACAAAAGAACTAGTCATACAAATCAGAGGAACAATGGTCCTCAGTGTCCCAAAATGTTTCAACAACAGTGAGAACAGCTCCCATTATTCACACACAGAAAGCAAACCCTTCCTTGAAAGTGCTAATGTTCTATTTTTTTTCAGCACAGTAAACAGAAGACACCTTAAAACATCTTATATTCAATGCCACTGGGTAGCACTCACAAGCTGTCTTAAAAAAATCAACAGACTTTCAAAAATGAGCACAGTTCAATTCAACATCTCCAACATCAGGAAATGTACACAATGGAATATGTCAATAACCTCTCAGCAGCACATACCCTCTCTGACAGCAGAGCAAGTAAAAATAAAGCTAAGAGACTAGGCAAGGATAAGCAAACTTTTAAAAAGCTTCAAACTACTTTTAAGTTTACATACTTGCAAAAGAACTTCTCCAAGACTGAATTAGTACAAACACTGCAAACACTGTGCTGTGTTTTACTCTGGGCACAACTGACTGAGTAACTCCACATTTTCCATTAATGCCAGCAAGACAGCACATTTTTATACCAGAAAATTTCTTTCCTCCAAAGGTTTACGCATGCCTTGTCCTTTCGCTTTCAGATGAACCCTTCATGTCCTGGACTTACTTATTCCCACCTCCTCCTCCTTGAAAGATTTCAGTCAAATCCCAGACCACCTCCCCATTCCAAGCCCCCTTCTTCTGCATGGTGTGTGCTGAATGCCAAACACTTCTCTGCCTTCCTGTTGGTGGGAGGCAGCAGAGGGGAAGTGTCAGCTCAAATGATCAAATCAGCTCATCAGATCCAATGCCAGCTTATTTCAGACTGAAACATAACACAGGTTTAGCTGGATAGTTTTACAAACAAATCAGCATATTCCTTCATTTCTATTTAAAGCAAATCATGTGTAAAAGGAGAGATGAGACAGAACACCTACTTCTGAAAGCTGCAGGAGGTCTGCAGAGCATAATAAAAGCACAGGCACAGCTTTATTAACAGTGCAGGTCACCACACCATCTGTCCATCAGCATTCCAGATCATTTATTCAACCATCTGCCCATGGACATTGGGAAAAGCCAAGCCTAGACCTCATTAGGGTTCATACTGCTTTCAAGCAAAATGTAGGTCTCAGATTTAGGTTAATACTTTTTAGTTCTGAGAATAACCTAAATTCATATTGATAAAGATTGCTAAGCCCCCATGCTAGCTCTCCATCTCCACTGCAGTTATCAAATTATATGGGGTTGTTTAACTGATGCCCAGGCAATCTGTTATGCATCAGGGTTAGCTTTGGTTGCTTGCATATGAACAGTTTAAGAAAACCAGGACAGTTGTATCTGGAAGTCAGCTGTACCAGAAAAGCAAAAAGGTTCCTCACACACATTCACCTCAGAGTACAAATTTCAGAAGCAGGAAGAAGCAGAAATTTGTGCTGTTGACTTTGCCCAGATTTGATCCTGGCAAGTTACTCAAAAATAAAACCAAACATACAGGGAAATGAATAGAAATTCACAATGGCACTTCCCCTTTTCACCTAAGAAAGATCTTACAAACCTTAAATATACATGTTATGCTGAAAAGTAATACATGCCAGATATACAGAAAACAGTGTATGTGCCTGGCCTTACACACCTAAGGTAAGTGACAGTGCTAATGACATGTTCCTGAGATGGAATTAAACTGAACACTTCTCCCATTAATAAACATGGCCCGGCTGCAGTGAGTATTTTGAAATTCCAGATTTCAGACAGAGGGAGGTCTAAAGGCACCACAGAACTAACACTAAGGGTGGCTGTTACTCCAGCTGTATCCAAAGAGAAGTTAGGGCAGGGATATCAGTCAGTCCTGGAAGGAGCTGGGACCCTGAGGTTAGTTCAGGTGATTAGAGCATGGTGCTAACAACACCAGAGATGATGGGCTCAGTATGGGCCATTCACTTAAGAGTTAGACTTGATGATCTTTGTGGGTCCCTTCCAACTCACCATACTCTTTGAAGTTCTGGATGGACATACAGAGAATGACCTCATGGACAAGGGCACAGAATAACACAGAGAAATAAAACAGGACTTGTTCCAACATGTCCAATTCTTTTACAGGGGAGCTCAAACTAGACCTACACTGCCAACAGGGTTATCAACAGTGCTGACAGAGCCTCACGTTTCCCTCATCACCCCCTTCCCTCACCGTGCAGGCCTGCAAGCACAGCTCAGGATGTGGTCAGCTCCAGTCAAAGCTATAGCTTTAAATCCATTTAAAACAGCTTTTTAAAAACTATTACAAAACTGAGAAGGTCTGAAATGCAGGTCTTGCATCACTGATGCTATGGTGTCATATTACACTACACTACACTGTGTAAGGTAATAAAATCCATCTCATAAATGCTTCAATTTTTGCCTTAAAACCCACCAGGTCCCTTGCAGATGTTGCTTAAATTGGAAGATGACTGAGAAGTTCACTGCACTATAACTGGAAACCATCTTCCAGTTATCAGCTTTCATCAATCTGTGGCCAGTTTGTGCCTGTTCTTGTCAAATCGAGATCCTCCCCAAGGCTCTTCCTCTCTCTAGAATGCGGGACAAATTAAAACATTGCCCCAGCCTACGTGCTTTTAAATCTTTCTCTACACAAGAGGATCTTCCTTCCTCTGAAAGCCCTGGAAACCTCCTTCGCTTCAAATTCCCTGGATACTGGTAAAGTCACATGAATTTCACAGAGGTCTGGATGTGGCAGCCAGATGTGCTTTGCTAGATTAAAAAGCAGTAGTAATTTTTCACAGGACACGAACTCAGTCTCCAAGTGTAAGCACACTTCCTGGTACTAGCAACTGAGACAGAAAACCCAAGGATCCAACACACAATCCATCCTCTCTGGCAGATTTCAGAGACTTAAACCAGCCCTTGGGGTACTTTTCAGGTATGATGTCAGAGAATGTCAAGCCAGGTGTGCCCTAAAACCACACCTTGTAGGGAGAGGTGCTGGAGGAAGGTGAGGCTGGGACAATATTTACAGTCATGAGAGACACCGTGATAATATCTTGCTTAAAAAAAAAAGGTATTGTGCATGAATTATATGGTTTCCTGGAACAAACATCTTGCCTCCTACCCAACTGTTGCCATGGCCACCAGCTCACTGGTGATCTACACCAAAGCACAGAAGCAACAAGCCCTCCTTCCTGGCCTAATACTCCCCAGAGCGCTACTCCCTGGCTGCAGACCACTCAGCTTTTTCCAAAGTTCAGTCCTGGAGAGGACAACCACAGTTCTGGGACATGCCAAGCGCCTAGGCTGGTGACTGCAGTGCCAGGTTTCTGTGGAGCTTGCCCAGCTTCAGATCTGGGGCTCTCTTTAAAGAAAAATGGCAAGAGGCTTTGCTTCTTGAGGAAAAAATGTGGAGCCAAAAGGCAGCAGCTCTGTGACAGGGCCTCTTTCCCACCTTCCCACTCTGCTCCAGCCCCCAACAGCATGCCCACTCACAGCCAGGCAAGGCATGGGCACGCTCAGAGCTTTGGTGGGTCAGTAGAGGACTGGCAGTGGAGGCCAATACTCAATATATTCATATTCTTCCCAATCCTGGCACATGGACCACAGCAGTAAGTGCATCTGCTGTCTACAGTTACTCAAAGGTATATCACTTATTTTTACCCATTACCCATCTGACATGGGAGCACACTTCACCTCTAAAAGTAACAGAGAAGATATAGATAGACGGAGACATGACAGTACAGCAAAGTGTATTAAAACCTATTATTTAACTTTATTTCAAAAGAAAAACCATTGCTTAACACTACTGCTGCCTTCCAGATCAGACACTAAAGTTAAAATGTGGTAAGATTAGTGATTTTTACATTTGTAGGCGTTAAGATACCAAAACTCACAATTAATTGAGCTAAAGCAGTACAGTGATGTGTACCTGCACACATGGCATGGACACTATCAGTGTCTGATACTAAGAGAAGGAAAAAAATATGGACTACCTTCATAGAACTGTATGTACTATGTTCCTGCTGTGTATACGTTTGCAAATAGTTTTCTGGAATCACCTGCATCAACAGACTTCTATTAAATTTATCACATGATGTTGCCAGCCCCTGGTGTGCTACAGCAGTGCTGTATGTATGACCTGCCCTATGCTGAGCAGAGCACTACAGACACAGCAGCCTCCAACTGCTAGAGAGAAACAACAGCCACTAGCTGCATACCCACATGCTCAGTGAGAAGGCAGCAGGATAATCTGCTATGGGAAATGAGCTTGTGTTCCACAACATGCCTCACAGAATCTCAGTGCTCTGCTCTATCACAGAGCATGTCCTCTGTCTTGGATGCTGGTGGAGCAACCATTTCTACGAAAGGATTATTCCTATGGCAACCAGAGCCATTGGGCTCACCTCTGTACCATTAATAAACTCCTGGAAAACAATGGCTGTGTCAAAACAAGCCCAGCAATGCAGCGTGCTGTATCTGGGACAGCTCTCTCACTTCCATCTCCTCTCAAGACAAACAGGTAGAACATGCAAGCTCCTCCTTTCCCTGACGGTGAACCAGATGGGACATGAAAGAGTCGCATTTCTTCAGCATACTGTATTTTTCCAAGAAACTGTTGAGGAGACCAGCCATTCTGCAAGATGATGCTTTGGCAGAGCAGTCTGCACCTCAGAACTTTCATGCTGCTTGGCATGTAAGGGTGAAGGGCAATTTCTGTCACCAGATATATTCCAGTTCCTATTGATTAAACTGTAACAGGAGCTAAAATTATAATACAGAGATTTTTTTTTTCATCTCTCTCAACATTACTGCTGAACTATGGGGAGTTACGCACCAATCCTTGTCTCCTGCACATGGTCTTACCTGACAGTCGAAGTCCTGAAAATTGCGAGCTGCATTCTGTTAACAAAAAACAAGAAAAAAAATTTAAAAAAAGGGAAAAAGGAGATCAGCACAATACCTCAGAACACCCCAACAACATTATGAAAATTTCCTATAAAGACCTGTTACAGCACAGTCGAGACTGGCTGCAGTCAGGTAAGCAGTGAAATAAAAGACCTGTTCAAGCAAACTCCATGCAAGATCTGCTCATTCCTATACAACAAGGTTACAGGGCTGTAAGGAGGCTACCAGCTAAGGGAAGTGAATACCTGTGTGCACAGCCGAGAGTCCTCAAGCAAGCACGGATGCACATAGGAAGGACACTGGCCACAGCTGGGCTGTGTATGGGTCTGGGTTTTGTCTATTCCTGGTGTCCATTAACAATTTGGATGCAAAACTCCTAAAGGACTACTCCTGGGATCTCGTGTACTGAGTGCAAGAAGCCATGCAGTCACCTCATGTGCAGCCACTGCAGGTATGTCATTTCATGACACAGGGACCTGCAAGCTCCTGAAACCTGAGTACATGGGAACTGCATGCAGTAGCTCACCACTGACTCTTCCCAGAGGGAGACCCCATGCATGCAGGTGGACACAGTCACTACAGCACCCACTCGGCATCCTCCAGGTTGGAAGGTCTGCAGGAACCTGTGTGCCCATGTACTTTGTGAAACACTATCTCTAACCACACAGCAGGTTACACCACTGAGAGCTGTCAGCAAAAGGCTGAGCAAACCACTTGAGATGGCATTTCAGCTTATGTGTTTTAGGCACAGTACCCGTCATGGTTTGATACTGGCCAAATGCCAGGCACCCACGAAAGCTGTTCATAGACCCTCTCTTGCTCTCAGTTGAGCAGAGGAGAGGGAAAAAATTAACAAAGGGCTCATGAATTGAGATGAGGAATAGGAAAAAACACTCAAAGGGCAAAACAGATTCAAATTTAAAGATGTAAAGTAAATTTGTTATTAACAGAGTCAGAGGAGGATAATGAGAAGCAAAATAAGCCTTTAAAACACCTTGTTTTTCCCCCTCACCCCTTCCTCCTTCCCACTGACAGCGCAAGGAGATAGGGCATGGGAGTTTGGGTCAGTTCATCATTCAAGATCTTCTGTTCACTCAGGGAGATCAGTCTTTTCTCTGCTATGCCATGGGGCCCCTGCCACAGGAGACAGTTCTCCATGAACTTCTCCAGGTTCTAATCTCATGAGCAGCAGTCCTGCCAAAACTGCTGCAACATTCATCACTCCCACAGGCAAACAGTCTTCTCAGTACTGCTGCAGTGTGGCTCACTCATCCACAGAGTGAAGTCCTCTAAGGACAGGTTGCTCTAGTTTAGAAGCAAAGACCCTTTCTCTGTCTCTGGAAGCAGGGGTTCTCTCTCCATTTGGGTGTCCCACTGGATTACAGCTTCCTTTGGCATCCACCTGCTCTGGCATGACCACTTCTCCCACGGGCTGTGAGTTGATCTCTGCATCCCCCATGGACCTCACAGGCTGCAGAGGCACAGCCTGCTTCACCATGGTGCTCACCATGGCCTGCAGAGGAGCCTTGGCTTTGACACCTGGAGCACCTCTTCTCCCTCTTTTTCCTCTGATCTTGATGTCACCTTGTTGTTCTCCCCTCACATGTCCTCACTTCCTCCTCTTCTCTGAGTAGAAGAAAAATTGCTGCTTGTAGATACCACTGCCAGCAAGTTCCACTAATTCAAAGATTCTTGCAGCATCCCGCAGCACCAAGAGGTCGATCTCATCTAGGTTCTGTGCTGGAGAGGCTCTCACCATATTTCTGCTGCTGGCCATGTGGCCCCTCCACCACCAAGCGGGCAGTGGCAGCTGCCATGGCGCTGGCACTGTTTAACACCTCTCTTGATGAGAGACGCTGGGAAGGAGAAGCTGCTGCCAGTGCCCCTGCCCTTCTTCCTGTGGCACGGCCGCCTAGGGGTGGCCAGGCAGGCAAGGCTCGCCATGCTCTGTGCCGGGATGGCAGCAGCTATGGTGCCTCACCACCCCTGGAAAAAACTGCGTGCACACTTTTGA
Source organism: Cisticola juncidis (assembly GCA_013400215.1). Lineage (NCBI taxonomy): Eukaryota > Metazoa > Chordata > Aves > Passeriformes > Cisticolidae > Cisticola > Cisticola juncidis. Next base: position 38,909 of record VXBR01004476.1, read on the forward strand.
TTATCTTCTGAAGTCATCGCAGAGGCACTACCAACCTCTCTAACTGGCCCAGCAGCATGTCCATCTTCAGAGCCCTCAGAGATTGGCTGTTGGACGTGGGGGAAGCTTCTAGCAGCTTCTCACAGAAGCCGCTCCTGTGGCCCTTCCTTGCTACCAAAAACCAGGCTGTGCCAAATCAACACAGCACCCTAGTACTAAAATTACTAGGAGAAAACTAGGATCACATATGGACAACAGAAACACTCCAAACATTTCTTCTGGCAGAGCACCCTCCTTCCTCTCCATGTGTAAACACATGGCCATGTTTTCCTCCCCACAGAGCCTTGCCTTGTCAGTAAGAACAAGGGTTGCCACCTACATTCTGCACTTGGAGACATTTAAGTTGAGATATCTGCAAATCTGTTTTAAGAATCCATTCCCCCCTTTCCTCCTCTGTGTTAAGTACTGAACTGTGGCAATGTTTTGAGCATGACATAGCAAAACCCGCTAAATCCTCAGGATTGGGGAAAGAAAATAAAAAAGCAGTCTCCCCTTATTTCAGTTTGTGATCCTGAAATTACTTGAGGTTTCTAACACCATCACCAACTCATGAAGCAGGTCAGTTCAGTCACCCATTTCTTTACAGAGAAACAAGAAACTTCTGTATACAGCTCAGGATTTGCATGGTGCATGCTATGTAAAAAAGGAAGGTGATCTGAATTTGTACTTAGAAAGGTCTGAGATTCCTCAAGCGAGTGGGGAGGAAATGACACAAAGCAAGGAATGAGGCTCTGAATTGGGCTGCTTGTTGTCAAGGTATACCATGAGGTAAAAGAAGCTAACATGCTGACATGCCCTGACTCCCACATACTTGATTTTAACACACTGAAAATCTGACTTTAAACCAGTTATTCATTGTCTTGAGAAACATTAAGGCAGAATTTTCAGGCCTTTGAATATGCCATGGGTGCACTTCAAAGTACAGAACTCGCTGGGCTGACCCAATCCAGTCCATTTCGTTTCCTGAATCTGGCTCTGGCATTTCAGTAACTTTTCATTGAGCCTGAATTAACAGCAATCAAAGGTGCCAGAATAATAAAGTGTCACTGGGCTAGTTTTTTCTGATCAGGCAATACTCTCTTTTTCTCTCTCTTTCACTAAATGGGAACATTTAGTTCCTTTACTTCCCCAGTAAAAAGATACTGCATTTTAGTGAGCCTGAATGAGGTGAACAAACATATGTATTTTACTTCCCTGGACTTGATATTAGGCTTAAGTTACACACAAACAAAATTGTGTTTGTATTCTTTAAAAGTCAAGCTTGTAACTTTTTGCTGATTTGAGGCAGAACAAAGCCACGATTCAGTGGTCCATAGTCACATTACCTACAGTTCAGACAAGTGAACAAGATACAACCCATTTCCACTTCCACTAGTAATTCCATTGGTTTCAGAGTTTGAGACACCAGGGCTCCTTCTCTGTGTACAGTACCCTCTGTGTCTGAGGAGTTAATGAGCATTCACTCATTAGTACCTTAACAGTGTTACTGTACTATTTCTGGTCATTAATCCATGCTGGCTCAAACTCCTATATCTAAAGTGGGCTGGTCAGTAAAAACCTTAGTGAACTGCCAGCTCAATAGATTTTGGATCTGATACGTTGCACAGAATGGCAGGTTATTGCACCATACCCTCATGCTCCCTAAACTATATCTAAAAAGGAACACATGTATTATCTCAAGCTTGAAAGCCTTACTAAGGGCCAGACCTTGGAGGTGGCTGCTCCCTGAGGCCCTCATTTTGTTAAAACAAAGTGTGGAAAGGAGAGCCACAGCATACTTCTTTCTCATGCAGTACTGAGGATGGTTCTGGAGCTACCCCTTCATATTTCTACCTACTGAGATACTATATATTTCTTATGACTTCAACACTGAGTCAAGCAAAGAAATAATCACTCTCTATGTGCCCTTCTGCACCCTGGTTAACACCACTCTGTGTTTCTATTTGGGTGAGCACTCTGCATTTGAACCACAACTTACATGACAGCAAGGACTGGACAGGGCTGACCAGCAACATTAGACAGAAAGACTGGAAACTTATACAGTGAAAATCACTTTGATTTGGCATGCTTCAATGCGTCCTACTTAGGTCAGCTAACTCAAGCAAGGGCAATCTACTCAGTTGAATTCAAACCCAGAAAATCCCAGAAGAATCATGAGCAAGATCTGGAGTGTGATCTGCAGCGATGAGAATCACTACATTTAGGAAGCTTGTCTTCTGTAAATGTTTATCTCATGTTTTGAAATTACAAACTGCCCTGAAAGCCTGTATTCCATATTCTTATTTGATCTACACTGATTTTGTACTTTCAAGACTCACCCTTCCAGGAAACATCTGTTTAAAAATGGTGGAAATCCAGTAGTCAGCACTAGTCTGTCAGAACAGGCAGCTGGACTGCAGATTTCAGCTGAGTTTTTAGACTTCACAGATACTAAACAGATATGCTAGAACACTAAAGAAATCAGCAAAACCCTAATCAGTACAGACTAAAACACAGCAGAATCTCAGAGATTTTACCCATTTGCTGGGGGACAATGCAGTCTTCTGCAAGCACACAGTGAGTGGACAAAGCACAACAGACAGCCCTTTGGCAGCACAAGCCAGTTCTTGATCATCAGCCATCAAACAGCAAAGCCTTAGGAACTCCTTCCCACACCATTAGACTTGTCTTGAGCTATAGAAAGTGACCAAACCACATTGCTCATGATTACAGTTTGCAGATGCAAGATGCTAGATCTTGTTGAGATGCCTGTAATGAACTTAGGCACCCTCAACAGCAGTTTGTGGCAGAATCCAGTGAGGCTCTTCTTTCAGTGAGCCCAGATGGCTCTTCCCCAGCCCACAGAGGACAGAGTGAAAGACTTAAACAGCTACTGCCACACAATGATTTTCCAAAGTCTCAGTATTGCATAAATCTGGACTGCTCTAACTGTGCTCTACAGACATTAAAGGGAAATGATTCTCCATTACTAAATCCAGAGAGACAGGGCTGTTTTAGGGGTCAAATCACTAAAGGACCATTTCAGACAAAATATTTTAATTAAAAAAGTTTAAAAAACAAACCTATGAACAAAATAACACAACAACAACAACCCAAAATCGACTACACAAAAACCAGGATACAATCCAGCATTTCCCTAAAACGGAGAAACTTATTAGAGGTTCTACAGGTACACCAGGTCAGGAATGGGATCACCTTTCCAACTGCTGCCCAGCCTTTACAAAACGTTAGTACAGGCATGATGTATTGTTTGGCCAGGACTCCAAAATTACTTGAATTGTGGTGGTCTGTCTTTCCCTGAGACTTTGGAAGAGTGGGTGGTGGTAGATTACCAGAGTGGGGAAGAATTTACTGCATTTCAAGTATTTAAGGTAATTCAATCTGTAGACAGATTCCGGCAGCTAGGGCTCATTGCCAGACACAAAGTCATTCTGAATACACCTGGGAGGATAAAGCAGCAGTCAGCATTACCTTGTCATTCAGGAGTGGTTTGATCTCTGTCAGCTGAACATCCTGGAGTTCATCCATTGTGCTGGAAGTAGAGCCAATTAATCCTCAAAGCCGCAAATAGGGATTCTGAAACAAAGATATATTGTTAGAAACAGCATTACAAGATATGCTAATCAAAGAACGCTTAGACATTTTTCATTAGACTTGTCTGTGCTTCAAATTAAGCCTGCAAGAAGCTGGTTCTTAATGCAACACAAAGCACCTGTAAGTGCAGAAGGCAAACCCAGTGCTGTTCGCACTGTGTCAGTCTGGTTACTTCTTGCCCTGCTCGCTTGGAATCTGCCCCTGAAAGCTCTGGCCTTTCAAGTGAGAAACTGCATCCATTTCCATGCATTGCTGGTATTTCAGCCATAGCATATCTGGAAATGAACTGGAAATCACTTGATCAGCAGAGTGAAGAACTGTTTAGTATGAGGTAATACTGATTTCTGCCATGTCCTAAATACCCAAACCCCAGCATTCTGCCACCAAAGGCAAGGTTGTGCTGTATCCTTGAGACACACAGCCAAAACCACATCCACACAGGAGATGGAGGTGTGGAGATCCACAGTCCTTGCTGGCAGAACATAAGAGACTCCAGAACTCACGGCAGCCCTTGCTGTACAAGGTCAGACATAAAAATGGCCCTAGATAGTGCTGGTCTGGTGGAACACGTGCAGACAACACTGTTAGCTTGGCAGCCCAAAACATCATTCTATCACATGGTGCAGAGTCAGCAAAGAAAAGAAAAAAATGTAATCAACAGTATAAGAAGCTCCCATATGTCTGTGGGAAATTGCTGCTGCCACGGAGCCAGAGGTGAAATCTTCAAGTATAAATACTGCAACAAAGATGGAGGAACAATATGGCTGACTTTACAAGGCATTTAGTTTTTCCTCTAGACACTCTAGCTGTGTTTCTAGATAGAAGAATTTTTAGTGCAACCACCTGCAGCAACATTAAAAGGGTTCTGGCAAGAGATGATCACACCCAATGGTGCAGACTACCTGCAGACTACCTGGTTCAGGAAAATTGTACCTACTACTGCTGATGAAATAAACAAAGTGATCAACTTCATTTGATGGAACAGAAGTAAGCATGTAGTGGACTTCCTGGGCATCACCTGAGCATGCTAGGAAAGTACTTTTGAATACTATCACAAATCAATTTCTTTGTCTAACATATTACAGGCTACTAACCACAGAAGAAAAAGAGTGGGAAAGGAAGAACTGTGTTCACCATTCATCTTAATTCAACACACGCATGCACTGAAGAGGAGGGGTCCCCCTCACCCCAAATGCTGTGCAAAGCTGCATCCTTTCTGCCAGGACTAACACTGGTGTGGCTGAAGACAGTCTGTCAAGAAACAAATCAAAACAAAATACCTTTCCCTCTGAAAATCAGCCATAGGAACAGCCGTCTCTTCTAGCTCCTTTGCTTTGGGAAACTCAATTATTTTTCTTTTTCAGACTAATTTTTGCTGTAAAACATATCAGTTGTCACAGTTTCAAGAAATCAGTTAATCTACAGGCAACAACCCCCTACTCCACAGTGAATTTTTATTCAGAAGAGGAGTAAGAGCCATTATGTAGTGCACTGTAAGCCCCAGAGGAAAGATCATTACTGTCATACTGCTAAGATATGATGGAATTAAAAAAAATATTTCTACTAAGGAATTACAACTTCCATACACACTGGGACTAACCAAGAGCTCAACATCTACCAGGTTCTCTCCAAAGAGGTTACAGACACAAAAGGAATTTCTAAGAAGCATCACAAAGCTTATCTGCAGATAAGGTGCAGACAGGTGACACGGTACTAGAAAGACCACCCTCACCTTATTAGTCAGAGAGCGTATCCTTTCTCTTATGCTCCTTTGAAAAGACACCCACTGGTGGCAGGCAAGAAGGTCATGCTTATTCTTGGGGTTACCCAAGAGACAAAGAATTTGTTCACTCTATCCAAAGTAATTTAAAAACTGTGCACACACCAGACAGCTTTCTCTGTGTGTTTTTATACATCTGGCAGTTTTCCTGAGTCTTGCATTTTTGCCTAAACCAGAGTCTACAGAGAAGGAGGGCACCAGTGTAATAACCCGTCTCTACTGAGCTGTGACTGACCAAACACCTCAGAGCACCAACTGCTCTGCATTAGACTGCTCAAAGAAACTCTTGTTATAGCCTTGCAGATATTTTTTCTAGTTTCCCTTGAGTTATACAAAGTCCTAGAGAGGCCTGAAATGCATCCTACACTAACCTGCCCAGGTACACCCGTTTGCTGTCAATACAAGCACATCCATGAAGTGTGCAAAGTCTAGAGAAGAGGAGACACACATTTTGTACCCATGCACTACACTGTTAATCATTTATTATATAAGAAGAGTAAAAACCTAGTAAGGGTTCAAATCAAGGATTATCAAATGCATTTATCTCATCAACTCTGGTTTAATACTTGGTCTCTAGATGCAACTAAAGTGTACACACTAAACAATATTGAAACAACTCTGAAATTAATCTGATGTTTATCTTCCTGGTCCACTATTGCTTCAAATGCTGTCTCAAGGGAAGGGGGGTTGTCTCTAGGGCAAGCTGATGTTAGTCATAATGCGCACTATGTGTTGCCTCTTCCTCAAAGGAAGCTGGGTAGCAACAAAAAAGGGCTGCTGATTTGGGTGCTGAGAATTATGTGAAACTTCCTTGAGATAGAAGAGACAACTGTCCTTAACACCAGCTGGGTTCAAATAGCTGTGAAAACCTCTGTAGGGAAGTTCACAGAAGAGTAAGACACCTGCTCAGCAGTGAGTCCACAGCACAGTCAGCCTGGAATGCTAAGCTCATAGCACATTCTCACCCAGAAGTAAGACCTATGAAAGATCCCTCCAGTGGGAACTAAATACTGCAGTGAGCCATGAAGAACTGAGTTCACTGAGAACTGCTCAACTGAGAGCAAAATCACACAGAAAGTTTAAACCTGCACAACCTGAGATGATGGATTTTTTTCTAAACATTTTGATTCTATAGCTATTCACCTAGCTTGTAAAGTTTTTTGAGGGCTTTTTGAAGGAAGAGGTCCCCATCACTGCTTGCAAGCAGCTTTTTTAGCTTGCTGGACCAGCTCTTCCCAATCCACTCACTAGTGAGCTCTCCTGAAAATGGCTAACACAGCCTCAGAACTTCATTTTAATCCGGTCAGAGGATATTCCACTGGCAGATGCATGTACTTTTCTCTTCCCAAGGTCTTAGCAAGCTCAATGTGACTGCCCTGGATTAAATGAGGGTAATTTTTTATTACGGCATAAAATCTACTAGTTCTACATGACTATTTGCCACAACTTCACCTGAGCACCCTGCTATACTAACAGCAACATGTTTTGGTTTGTACATGGCAAATGGGCGCATTTCAGCAAAAAAGGCCACAAAAAATTCTCAAAAGAGGATCCTTTCTGGTAGAGAGACCTTTGTAGAGCACATTTCCAAGTACAGAGACAAAGGAAAGGGTAGAGTGTTGGTGAGCTGGGCTATCCTCTGTTCCAACCATACTAAAGACTCCTCATAAAAGCTCTGCAGACTTGTCTGCCCAGGAAACAATCTTCTCTCACCATTCCTCCTGTTATTTAAAGATACAAACATGTCATTTCATAAGCTGAACAGGAATTTAAAATACCACAACAAAGCAGCATAAATATTCATAACACTGAAAAGATTTTTATAGAAGATAGGCCATAGGCATAGCAAAAGGTTTGCCTGAAACAATGTTTAAATCTTACTTTTTTTTTCTATAAATGGCCCAGTACCACCTGCTTTGCAAGTATTCCTCTTGCCTCTATTTATATATTACTATAAATACACTGAATCCAACCCAACTGAAACTACCCATTCCTTTCTAAAGGTTTCCTAAAGGCTGAAGTAGATTCTACGCTCTTAGAAAACCATTAAGACAAGAATCCAGGAAAGATGTGGTGAATTATCAAGCACAGAGACTAAATCAGGGTAGAAAACAGAAGGCTACAAAAAATCAAGGCAGGTGAGACCCAGAAAGAAATCATCTACCTATAAATATGATCTTAAATACATGTTTGCATGTTTCTTCTAAGACAAGGCTGCTTTCAATTTGCATAATTTCAATATACAAAGAAAGAAATTGGCGTAAAGTTCAGTAGTCAAGCACATGAGTACTATAGACCTGGACCCACCAAGTGTGAACAGCAAGATTTGTAGGTTCTGAGGTTCTGCTTTCTGGTCATTGAAGCTCTGGCACAACTGCTTCCTGCAGGGTTAAGAGCTGCAAGAGCTGCATCTTGAATTCAAGTCTCTTTTCTTATGGAGGTACAATCTCTCCACACTGTTTAGGAACCCAGTGCAACACAACCTTGCATTCAGAAAATTCACTGGGTTTTCACCTGAATTTGACTACAGCTTATAATTTTTTACCTTCATAGCCAATTACACCTTTGCTTTATATGTTAACCACACTGAGGCAAAATTACACCCATCAGTTGTGAAGCTATGCTACAAAACATGACATTAAATGTTCCTGAACATATGCTCCCTCATTTGGCAGACAACAGAGGCAAGCTGAAGAAGATCCTCTCTGGGGACTCACAGCCAAGACAATCTGGGTAAGGTTCCTGAGAACTGCTCTCTGACAAGGCAGCATCTTATAGATGGAAAGCAGAAGTGTTGCTCCCAGGTATGCAAAGAAATATGGGAACAAACCCACTACTTGCAACCCACGCTGGAACCAAAGTACAATACCCATGGTCTGCAAGTTTGCTGCTCAGGCACCGTGCAGCTTTCCACTGCAACTTCTCCCTTTGTTTATAAGGGGATTCCCATTTCCTGTGCCTTCTGTGCTGCTCTCCCACAGATGGGAAAACCAGCTGCCTGGCAGGGCTACTGTGGCTAGGCAGACCACAGTCTTGGCATATACATGTCAGCTAATTTTCATGAATGGGTCTTGAGACCTTGGGCATTCCTGTTCTGTTGCTCCTCTGCCCTGTGCAAGCCTCTGGACAGCAGTCTGCTTCCCAAAACCTGCACAGGCTACTCTGTTTTCTCTACTAAAATGCTGGCTGACATGACAAGCTTCCAGAGAAACAGGCAAAGGGCCTAAATTTGGTTTCAAAATATTTTCTAAGGTTACTCACTTTGCATTCCAGCTCATGTATTTTTGGGAACATGCTACATGAAGCTTCACCTCCAAGACAAACTGTGTGCCTACCGAAAGAGACTGTGTTCTGCTTCCCCAGCACAGTCCCAGCTTCTGCTGTTGGGAAAATGATTGCTTTTATATTTCCTTCATATATATTCCTAGCTCTGTAGACCATTGTTGCATAGTTATATAGTTCCTAGCTAACTCCAGTACTTTTCCCTACCATGATGGGCAGAAGGACAAAATACATTTCAGAGACTCTAAGCCTTGGGGGTCCAAGGTTAGGCTCCCTGGGAGCCAAGGTTGAAACCAGCTCTTCAAGACACATTTTCATAAACAAAGTTTAGTTCTTATCTAAGGAAGGAGG
>VXBR01004476.1:47966-187999 GCA_013400215.1 Cisticola juncidis
GAGAATTCAGAAAAGGGTAGAACCAGGGAGGAATTACCTCACCACTTGTGCTTCTAATTGGTGATTCTTGTCAATTATGCTAAATTGCTAAACTTACAAAACTGTATTCACCCTATGAGGAGGTGGGCATTTTTCCATATTTGCCCCTGGAGGCCCCCAATAAAGACCAGCCTTTATATTACTCCCTATACTAATATTGTCTCGAAAGTATGTTGTTTCATTCCTAGCTTTTTAAGGCATTACTGCACTTGAGCAAACTGACAGCAGCTTCCTAGATCACCATGATTTTACATACCTGGAATCTGAGCTACACCTACGACAGAAAGGTCAGCTGGTGCATATAATTTCTAAGGTATTTAAACAAGACCTACATTTAACAATGGTTTGTAAGGAAAAGGTCTGTGCCCAGCTTTCCATAATTCTGGGTGAATCCAATTTTAACTAAAAGCAGTGTCATACTGCCATGGGTGTAACTGGGCTCAGCACAAAGGACACTGTCCCTGCCAATCGCCAGAATTAACAGGCATCAACTATAGGGCTGATTAAACAAGAATGCTGTAAAAGTCTTTAAAGTGTTTTAAAGTGGACCATTGCCCATGAAAACAATGAACTTTGCTGAACTCCCCTATACAGAACAGTCCAAGTTTTAGAGTGGGGACACTCAGGATATAAACTGGACTGAGAAATTTCTCTGAAAATTGTGAAAATTATTGCAAATTGTGCAAATTGTTGTCTTTGAAAGAGTCTCTATTGATCATGGTATCTCTTTTAAATGGCTGTGCAGCACTTCCCTTCTACCCAAGGCAGAAGAAATAAGCAGTGACTGTTACCACCAGTCATGTTACTCACATGATGTTCTATGTCCTTTTGTACCCAGTGGCATCACTCTAAAACAACACCTGTGTAACACCTGAGTGTCAGAGCTCACACAGCTCAGACTAAACCATAGAGCCCTTCTTGCCAGTTTCATGGTGAAGGACATGTTCAAATGCATCTGTTCCAAGATGCTTTCACATCTACTGAGTCACCTACTTCCACTAGTCCGGTAGTTCAGGAGGTCCCACCCAGGCACCGGTGAGGGGTCCTGAGGGTTTTGGCAAGTTATTTGTCCAAACCAAAATACATGTAGCTCTTCATCAGCACTGTCACCTTCAAGGCATCCACAGCACCTTCTCCTCCTGCCATCTCCTCCCTGTCCTGTGTCCCCATCCTTCAGCATTCACTATGTGTAGCTGACCTCAATTGCTCTCCAGCACACACCCACCCATCTGACACCAGGCAAGTGGGGAAATGCTGTCTTCAGCAGGAACATGCTCTTAAGCAGCTTATGATGAAATCTGACTGCTTTCCATCAGATTCTTTCAGTTTCCTCTGCAGTTTTTCAAGCTTTTTTCTGCTTCATTTCAGCCATGCTTCCTACTGACTGTGTTTTCACACCTTAAGTGAAAAAAATTTAATTAAATGTGAATACATACTGCATTGAGCAAAGTAAAGCATTCCAGAGCAAGGTGAATTGGAAATCTGTTTAAATGAGATTTGAACAATGATTTTTATCATTAAATACCACATTCCAACTTACTGAAATTTAATACTGATTTTGCATTTTATTTTATTGAAAAAGTTGCATTTTTACCGGTTACTAAACATTAAATTGTAGTGATTCAAGGCCAGGTTAGACGGGGCTTGGAACAACTTGGTCTAGTGGAAGGGGACCTTTAAGGGCTCTTTCAACCCAAACCATTCTATCATATAACCACTACACCAAACTGAGCCTTCTTGCCATCTGTGAGGGACCACTATTTAAGTTATTGTATGGCTAAACAAAGAATTAGTCAGACCTCAGTTTTCATATTTTTTAATGCAATTTTGATTGATATTTTTAGTTCATTTATGTGGGGTGCTACTGGGACAGAGGAAAAATATTAAAATCAAATGTGCAAGAAAAAATTTGCAGAGTAACTTTTATTTAAACTATGTTCACTCAAATATATAAATTGTACAACCTAAACACAACACAGTAAAGTATTTGTTGGTGAAGGTGATCTCTTTGCATGTACAGTGTAATATATATATATATACACACACACATACACACAAATATATGTGCAGTCTGGATAAACCCAATTTAAAAATAATCACAGACATGTGCAAAGTTCAAGAGGAACAAACAGTTCTGCTCCTCAACAGCTAAGAAGACACAAATGCTTCTGGTTCAGCTCATTCAGGTAAAGAAGAGCCTTTCACTGTGCTGTCTATATATATACATCTAAATCACTTCTAGTGTGTTCACAGAGCAACCTCAAGCTTTTCTTCTTCACTCAAACTTGAAAAAATGGATTTTGGCCATCAGAAAGTAGTACACTTCCTGGCAAAAGCCGATCAAACACTTCAACACCTCCAATTCCAAGTTATCCACCATGGTGGACAAGGGAGAGTCCATAAGTTGTACTACAGCAAATACATATTGTTCAATATTAAATATTGATGGTTAATACGAATATTGAAGTACATATAAGACAGACATAAGTCTCAGGATGCAGTTTCACTATCCTAATCTCTTCTAGCTGCACTGCTTGTAAAAGCAGCATTCACAGCAATGACACAAATTTTAAGAACACACTGTATTAAAAACAAACTGCTAAAATAAGATTTTTATTATATTCTTTTTGCCTCTTCTTCATTAATGAAATATTCCTCTTACACATGTAGTACTGCCCCTTGAGCTTCCCAGAACAAGCTCTTTCATTTTGGCCCAATCTGTGTCATTGAAGGACAAGCTCTTTTTAAGTATGAGTGCCATTACTTCAGACCCATTGTGGCTGCCACACAGCTGTCCCTTCCATCATTTCCAGTCTGTGAATTTGCTTCCATGCAGAAAACATCCTTGTGTGTGTCAAGCTGAACTGCATGTCCCTCCTGAGGCTACTGGACAGGAGAGGGTACTCCACTTAGCACAGTTAAAACCAGTAATGGACACAGAAGAGACAATTCAAGGTCAATTCAGGAGGTAATTTCATTACACATTTAATACAACTATGAGTTTCTGCTAAAAGGGACGCTCCTGTCCTCTGTCCCTACACCAGACAAAACTCCTCTCCTTCCCTTGTAGCGGGCTGATGATTATGCAGTAACATGGCAAATTAGATCTCCTTACCCTCTCCCTCAATGTTTTTTCCAGGACTACCTTTTTCACTAGGATCTGTAAACTGACTGATGTAAAGGCTCCTTGTGTGCCATCTTTTTTCTAAATATGTCAAGTATCTAGATTTGAGGTTGGATTTTAAGAAACCAGGTATCTGGGCAGTATTAGCTCTTCAGCTGAATCAGGAAACAGATAATGTACCATGCTCAGGACACTACCAGATGATATGCAGGGGCCTGTACTTAGCTTCAGGGTATGATAAATCTAATCTATCGAGTATATAGAGAATATAGGACAGAACTCTAATTTTGTTAATTTCATTTGCCTTGTTTGTAGGGTATTATTTCAGGACATATAGAGGAACTAGAGTTTCACCTCACAGCCTCTGAAAGAAAACCCAGACTGTTAAGCTCTCTTCTTTGCTCTGCCCCCTTGCAGCCAGGACCCAAACCCTGCCTTGGGGAATGCTTGACTGCAACATGAGCAGATGCAATGTAGACTTTTTGCCAGGCTACCTTTCTGCTGCTTTAGTGAGCTGAAGGAGCCTAACAGACAGTTACATAAACATTACAACCAACTCATGTAATGAGGACCAGACATGCAGCGACCTCTGGAACTGCCTCCAAATCCTGCAGACTAAGTTGAGGATCACACTAAAAATGGATAGGGAAATACACTAACAAACTCACCAGAGTCTTCATGGTGCTCTGTGGACACAAGTAACGAGGGCTATAAATGAATACCTGAGTATACCTCAGCATGGACATTCATGTTATAAGTTTCTCAAATGGATAGAAGCTTTTTGATAAAAAAGGTAACAATGTCTTATTTCAGAGAGGGTAGAAATACCCTGGAAGTTCCCAAGGCCAGGCTGGATGGGGCTTTGAGCAAACGGGTCTAGTGGAAGGTGCCCATGCCCATGGCATAGGGATTGAAATGAGATAGTTGAGGTCCCTTCCAACCCAAACCAGTCTGTGATTCTGTGATGCAGCAATGGACTACATTTTCTTTCAGCCACTGTAAGCATCCCCCCTTACAAATTACAAGGCCAGTTTGCAAACACCTGCATGAATAAAACAGAGATATAGGACACAAAACACCAACTACTTAAGCCAAACATCATTCATAAGAATGACTTGTATTTGAAGTCAGTTATAAAACTGCATATAAAGCAAATACCTAAAATACCATTAGAAGGCAAGTGATGTTTTTCACAGAATTAGGAATGCTTTTCTACAAGCAGCTGAAAGCCAAAGGCAGATGGCACTTTGTACAAACACACCTTCCCAAATTTTGTCAGATAGGCCTAAGAAGGAAACTGACCTACTCACCAGGATCCATATTCGCCCAAACCAAATTTGCTCTCTACAGATTTCTAGTGGATGTTCTGACTGCTTGTGAGTTTAGCTCTTCCTGCAAAAGCTTGGGTAATTACAGCCTAAGATCTGCAAAAGTCCAGCAGGCACATCCTCCTAGACTTGTAAGATCCAAGACCTTCCCTTCCTAAAATGCCAACAGAACTTCTGTTCCGTTTTTCTCTATCCTTCTTTCTCCTCCCTTTCCTCATTCACCCCCACTATGACCCCTGAAAATCTGAGTGATCAACATCAGAAATCAAAGCTATCTACTGTGTGAACAACTTATACCAAGAAAAAGAGCAGTTTTTAAAAAGGTAGGCTAAATCTGCATAGCTTTTGCTTGCAATATATATCACGTAAAAGCAGTAACCCTTTTTCCTCACCCAAACTTCTTCATGCCAAAGTCCATGGCTTAGATCAATTCAGAGTTTAGTTTTCATTAAGAAATAACAGTGCAAGTTAAGGTGGTTCTTATTAAGTGAAATTCAGTTTTGTACATTTGGGATATAGCAAACATTCACAAGCTTAAGACAGTTTCACATATCTTACAAGCAAAATCCATGATCCCAAGGACAACTGTCAACGAGGACACACAATTATTGTAAACAGACCACTGAAGATGTTAAAACACAAAGATTTTACTTCTTTCAAAACTAACTGAAGATGTCAACGCAACTCATTTAGTTCTAATACTCTAGTCCTGAATAAAGCTGAACCATCACATGTGTTTCATGTTTAACTCCTCAGTGTTCAGAATGACATGGTTAAAGCAGATCAATTCCTGATTTCATTCCCTAGAAATCAGCATGAGATGAGGATGTACCACACCAAAGCAACAGTGAAGGAAAAAGCTGACTACACCAAAGTCTAAAACTAATTCCTCAATTAAGAATTAGAAGGATGTTTCTCAGACGCCTGCTCACAGCCTCTTTCCAGGTAAGGACAGCACAGCAGGAACATGGCAAGGTTTCTGCTTATGGGACCTGAATGCAATTGCAGAACCATGTAGGCTGGAAGAGATCTCCGGAGGAGAGCTTATTCTCCAAGCAAGAGTAATTTCAAAGTTGGATTCAGTTGTTCGGGGCCTTACAGATTTGAAAATCTCTAAGGATGTAGATTCTAGCATTACATACCATTCTCATTGCAAAAGTAGTTTCCTTTTATCCAACAGGAATTTCCCTTGCTGCAAGTGGTATAAACAATCAGATTTTTAACCTGGTAATATGACAGGCCAGAATAAAAAGAAAAATGCAAATGAACACATCAGAACTATTTAAAAATTCCCTTTCTAAAACTGTTTTATAATGAATAAGGAGTCAACTCAGATACTTCACATTAAAGGCATAGTTGGAGCCGAAATTCATCTCCTGGTAAATTTTTCAGGGCAGATGTTGATGTTTCAAAATAACAGGCTTAATATTAAACTGATTTCCAACTCTGAAAAATGTTCAATATTTTCCAGAAAAAGAACATGTGAAAAACTGCACAAGACCTGAGTAGTGCATCATCTATTCTGATTCAGTTCAAGAGCAAATGTCTAGGTTAGAGTAAAAGAAGAGCATCTGACAATAGTTGCCTGTACATCTATGCATACTTCAGGCAGCATCTCTCTCCAAAGTCCTGTAGAAGCTTCTTCCCCAGTGCACTGAAACACTTCTGCTCCTTGTGAACAAGAAGTTATTTATTCTCACACTTACGTGCTGCAGAAAAACAGAAAAACAAGGCAGCCTCACCCATGAAATCTTGGTGCCTCTCTCCTTCCTTCAGTCACAAAAATTATCAAGAGCTTGACCTGTTATACACAGAATACTCTTCCACCCCACTATTACAACCCTCCCCCAAATATGCAATATAAAGTAACACACCCTGGAGGTTTTATCGAAGACTAACGCTTTCTGACAGCCCATATGAACAGCTCTGAGCAGTCACAACTCCCAATGCCCACACGTGCTGTCCAGAGAAGGAACTTTCCAATGCCGTTGACAAACAACAAGGATTGGAACACCTCAGCCTCAACCCTACAAAAGCCTGACAATACCTTCTCTAAAGACAGGCTGGCTTGCCAGCCATCTCATCTGGAGAGAAATTATCAAATACTTTTACTTGATGTAGTATTTCCTTTCTGTAACATTACTTGCACATTTCTCCCATATTAATCTTTAAGCAGAATTTAAGTTGATGCAGGCAATTCAGACACAAAATGAAAGCCCCAGTTACTTCTGTATTGATTTTATTCACTCCAACATTACTCTTTTTTTCCTCCCTTTCCAAGCTTCATTGCCATATCCTTTTGGAAAATGGCAGTTATATGACATGTCCAGTATTGCAATGTTATAGCTGCGGTATCTCAAAAAAATCCTCAGAAAATATTTAAAATGTTCAGAAGACGGGTAGTCATACCACAAAATGTAAGAAAGACAGTATTAGTCCAGGTGAGTTGTGGTACAATCAGGCGCCAAACCCAATTGTAAAGAATATCATATCCGTTTAGGCTGCCATGAGGGAACCAAAGCATGGATACACTTTGGAGCTCTCCATAGCAATTTCAGCTGATGAGTTTTAGCTGACTAGAGGAAAGGTCTGAGAAGACCCATAGAGCACTGAAATTTAACTAACTGTGAAATCTCAATAATACAATTACTCTAGATCCTAATAACACTTTAGAAGTAACTCACCACCGAACACTTCCTCAGCACCTCAAGAGTCCAATCCAGTCCTGGGCAAAGCTGTGCCCTGCTCAGGAGAAAGGTGCCCCCAGGGAGACACAAGGTCCTTGAGACCACATGCTTACACAAGTGACCATGAGAGGTTAGCTCATCAATACCAGCAGAATCCACCACTCCACTCCCTACTCTTTCAAACTCCAAGTATCTCAAGGATTTGCACATTAAGGTCATAGCTTTTATTTAATGAACTGGAAATAATGACATGCTTCTGTGACCACATGCCCTTCTGCAGGTCAGGAGCAGATGTTAAACACAACGCAAAAGCACAGTTCATTGAATAGTTTATAAGTTTAAGTTAGTGAAGTTTGTCTTTACAATTCAGTAAAGAAATGTTTAGCAAGGTACTAAATCGGCCTAAAACAATAAAAAAATAATTCTTGCAACAAATATGCAAACACAACAAAGCACAGGTTCAAACAAACCACAAATAAACAGTACCTGAATACCAAAACCATATCCAGTTTCCATGAATCCAAAACCATCTGCTTTTCCAACTCCTGTGAGGCAATCCTAAAATAACACTATTGCAACTGGTTGGTATTTTAATGTCATATTCTTTCTGCAGTAAATGCAACTGGAACCACCACCACAGCATAAGAAAATGCCACCATCCCAGTTAATAGTCAGACAAAGAAGGTATATTAGGTCTTGCTGTCAGAGAACTTTTAATACTCCAGTCACAACCTGAAAACACAAGATACAAGACAAGGTTGTATGTCCTGAGCTGCAGGAACTGTACTTGACTTTACCAGGTAGGTAAAGTAGGTATTTCTACTATAATATTTTGTTGAGAAGTTGCACTGATTTTCCCCATGAAAACTGATCCCAGGGGTAATTCCAGCCTGCCAGGCTGCATACACCTGCTCCACCATTTGAAAGGATTTCTCTTGTGAACAGAGCTCTAGAGCTAAGCTTACAAAGCCCCATGAACAGCATTCTGATGAAGTGTTAACTGCAGAATAAATCAGCTTAAATTCAGGGAATTGTTCCAACAGATTAAAACCTCAGTGCCAAAGAGAAAGGAGGAGGTCCTGCTCCCACTTTAGAAATATCTCACTTTGTTTTGAGCCTGCCACCCACTATTTCCATTTGCTGGTCTTAGTCCTTTTATCAAAAGAAACAGTGAATAATGGGTTCACATACACCCATGCTGCTAAGAGTATGCTTCCATCCTGTCCTCTTCAAAGACATCTTTTTGAAACTGAAGAGCTTTGATTTATTCATCGTTCATGGTTCTTTACAAAGAACTCATTGCACACCTTTGATCGTTCATGAGCCTTTTTACAATCTGCCAGTTTCACCGGGTCTTTCAGAGTGATGGGACTGGAACTCATGCAGCACTCACAACACAGGGGCACTTTGAGCTTGCACACAACTGTTTCCTAGTGTGGTCGGTTATTTATTCACAAGCATCTAACCTTCAATTTGCTTTTCTAAACAATGAGATATTTTGATAGAGCTCCCTATTATAACCCCCAGTTCTGCCTCTGACTAGAAAGGCAATTCAGAGCACATCACTGTACACATACAGTGAGGGCTGGTCTCCAGCTGCATTACTTCACTCTGCTGAATTTAAAATGCTACTTCATCACTTAGTGCCACAGGATTTTCTTCATGTTTCATCAAAGCTCACTATGATTATATTTGTTTATACAAATAAATGTCACCTGTTTCAGTTTCTAACATTGACATCTCTGTGCTTTTGGCTTCTCCAAGATTCTCTGGCAATGGTTAATATCGTGAAAAAACTGTATAAAATAAATCTTCCATCTGTCTGATTTATAGCTATATTTTATTGGATGTCCCAACAGTTCTCATGGTCTCAGAAATGCCAGTTATTCTTCACTCACCTCCTGCACCAGTCACCCTTTCATAAGGCTTTATTACTTCCCTTTGTCCTCCCAGCAGCTTTTTTCCAAGGTGCAAAGTGCTAAACCGATTAATGTCTCCTTTACTCTTCTAATTCTATGCCTTAGCTCTCTCATCACCTCTCTCTCTCTCTTTTCTAGTTCTCTTATACTCAAGAGTTTGCCAGATTACGCTGACAATGAGCTCCAGTGTTGATTATTCTGCTTAAAATTTATGATTTTACTGCTTTATAGAACTTTCACACTTCCTCAGGGAGCTATACCAGAGTTCTTCTTTACAAGTGTGCCTTAAAACTGCCACAAACCTTCATAAATGTGCATGCAATCTTTAACATAATGCCCTGCTTCCCCCACCACTCCCAGAGTTGGGAATTTCATTAAAAATATTTTATTACATATTTTTTAATCTTAAGATGCTCATATGTTTCTCTCTTGACCTCAAGTTGATTTCAACTCTGATTTTTTTTAATTAGCCCTTTTATGTACATTTGCTCCACTTGTGTATGAGCTACAATATGAGATGCAAAGAGAAAAAAGTGTCCATCCACTGCAGAGAATCCTACACTCCTCTCTTTGTTTGAGAGTTTTTATGAAACAAAGTATGCACAGGAAATCATCACAGGTGCACGTATTCAGTTCTTTTCAAAACAATGGCTTGATCTGGTTTAGTTGAGTAAGTTCATCATTATCTCTTTCTAGGCTGTACTCCTGGTCCTCTTCAACCCTTCAGGCAATGCTTCGTATGTCAATATTACTCAATACAGTGAAGTCAGAGATCAGTTTCTTTGATCCACCCTGAACCTCCTGTTTAGCACAGGAACACAATTTTTTCCCCATGATTCCTTCACCAAACCACACACTGGAATGAAGTAGTTTTGTTTCTCTTTGGATCTTTTGAGTCAGCATGGAATAACTTTGCATTTAATGAAGAGACCGACACTTTCTATTGCAGCCCAATACACTGTCACCTGATATACTCCTGTTAAATATTCACCTCAGTAAGAGATTAAATGTTTTGGTTTTCCTTCAAATGGTGATGTAATCAGGGGAGAAACCAAGAAAGAGGTAAAAGTTCCAAGGCTCCTCTTCCTCTGCAGCCAGTTTGGAGGAAATAGAACCCTCACCACCACTGATTGAAAGCTGTTTTCCACCTTCTGCTATGCAATCAGCAGCAATAAGTCATTGTTTTTCGTCTAGCCACTGCATGAGAGAGACAGCACAGAGTCGCTGAACCAAGCTTCTCACCACTCCGTGATGACTCTGTTAACGCAGCTGCTCAGAGCAAGAAGCAGCAGCTGTCAAGGTTAAGACGTGACTGTTCATCCCTTAAAAATGAGCAGTATACAGGCATGCCAGTAAAATAAGGATGGAACTTTCTAATATCTGCCCAGAAACCACTGAAGGCCTCATCTGTTTGGCCAGACAAGAGAGAGATCCCCCTCCTACTGCAGCAGCACCCAAGAGTTCAGATGCACCAAAAGACATTAGGTGGAAGGCACCTCTGTTCCCCACAACCTGGGTTTCCTAGTACCTCTGAGCCACACAGATTACTGGAACCTGCTGCAGCGAAGCAGAGACCAAGGACATGGAATAAGTCCCTTGATGGACGGAAAGGTAAGTGCCAGTCTTGAAAGCTGAGGTCCCAGACACTGGAATCACTGCTGCTCAGAAACCTTAGCATTTTCTTAAAAGCACAAAAGAAAATTTGAGTGTAGTGATTTAGGACACTGTGGTGGTGTGTTTTTGTTAAGTTGTTGTGAAGCTACTTTCCCAATGGATCATCCCTGTTTCTCCCTGATATGTTTGCTATTACCCAGTTTTCTCCTCCCTCTCCTCGTTGTCATTCACTCGCTAGATCCACCCGTTACATCATTTATGTAACGTCAATCCTCCCTAATCCCTACCCCTTGTTCTAGAGGCTTCCCTGTCAGTCCGTGTTGTTCCAGCTCCCTGCCGAAACTCCTCCAGGGGATTCCCCTATTTCCTGACACCCCATTGGTCCATGTAAGCCTTTCCACTCCTATTGTCCTTCCTGTTAGTTGTCATATTTTGAACCCCTCCTTAATGTCCTCCCTTTTGCATCCTTGATTGGTTGAAGAATTGTATCCTCCCCCTGTTCCTCCCCTGCGTAAAACACAATGTCAGAGGCAGATTTTCAGCTTTCGTTTTTGCCCCCCTCGGGAAATAAACTCCTTTGAGAAGCACAAAAAAGGCTTCTCCCTGTTCTTTGTCCCAGTCCTTGATGCTGTACCACCGGCTGCTGTTGAGAGCAGACAGCTTTGCTCTGCACCGCCGCTTGGGTCGAAGCCAGACCCAGGGGTGGCCACACCTGCCACAGACTGGGGTGTGAGAACTAGCATGGGGAATTTCTCCAGCCAGCCACAACAGGATAGGATAAAAATACTTCAGACTTCACTAAATGAAATATTTAAAGATCAGAATTTAAACTCTGTGAGCCTTTCCTTACTGAATGTTTTGACACTACAAAGATTATATTTACTTAAGTAATTTTTAGGCCAACAAGGTGACTGATGATGGCTTTTACATAAGCAGTTAATTTTAACAGGGAGACAGGCATAAGTGCCAAGTTCATAATAAATCCAGAGCCCAGAACAGTTGAAGGCTAGAGATCTGAGAAAACATTAATACATCACATCAAAGAATAAAACTATTGAAAAGCAAGATATATGCATTGCAACACTTCTCAGTTCAGACAACGCATGCTCAGGTAACAAATTAAGCTTTCTGGTGCAGTATGTTTCAAGTCATTTAAATTTTTTTCCAGAACAACTACTAACTACCAAATGAGAGAAAGTATAGAGACTCATATTTTGGAAACTTCCATAAACGGCTGAATAATATGAGCCTAAACAGTTCTTATTTTATGACAGTGAAGTACTGACAGTATTTCTCCTGCATTTATACACAGTTTTAAATTCATATTTCTATTCTACTATGAATTTCTTCAAAGCTTACTATTACATTACGGTCATTGCTTGGAGACAGACATATGACAGGACTCACTGAGGGTCAGTGACAAACAGCCTGGTTTATTGTTCGGGGTCTCCTTTCATAGTAGGTTTGAAACTCCCAGGTTTAGACGAGTGATTGGCTGGGGTTCCAGCACCACCCAGCTCTCTGGCCAGTAATATGTCCGCATACAGGGTTGAAAAGGATTGGCTGGGGTTCCCTGTGTAACTTCAAATCCATTCCATCATTGCTTACCCAGGGACGTGTTTGAGAACGAACTACACTTAGCTGAGCTGGATTTTCTGTTACGTCCAGATTTATTTGTCCAGCTACAGCCCAGCTGAGCTGTAACAGCTTACTATACCATACAATCGATTTTATCCTATTACTTATTTCTTTGTTTTTTTAAAGAGAGCACAGGCTTTTCTGGCTGTTTTATTGTTTTATTGTTAAGAAACTCCTGTCATTATTAAAGAAAAAATGAAACAAAGTCAAGGGGGGAAAGCAGATATCTTTCGTAAGGCCCAAGGAAAAATCTGCATTACTCTTTTACATTACTCTCCTACTACTGACAAAAAAAGATAATATAATTCTAAGTGAATGTCTCTTCCATCTCTCTGAGAAATCCTATGCAATGCTATTTCCAAAGCTGGCATTTGAAGGTTGTCTTGGGCTTGTTTTGCAACCTCAACAAAACATTTTTCTTAACAAGGGAAAAAAGGTTTTTTCTCAGATCAAACCATCTCTTGAGGACAGTTCCTGAAGCTCAGCCCGAAGTGACACAAGCACTTAGCTCACTGTCCCTTCCCAAAAGCTGCTTCTGCTCTGCTTCGCAGTGCTGCACATTCCCATCTGCTCTTCACTGCTGACTCTGGAATTCCTGCAGAAATTCTGCTCCCTTCAGGATATCACAGTTAATTAAAAAAAAAAAAAAAATGCAGAATGACAGACTTCTTAGACATTTTTAGAAGTCACTGAACTGCCAAGGAAAACAATGTTCAGTAAGAGAATATCATTTTCCAACACCTAAAACCACCACCAGAAATGGAACGCCATTCCGTGGAACAGGCACAGGACCCCCTCCCAAGAAAACAACTGGTATGCTCTGCAAATCATTTTAAAGACATTTTTATACTGGCGTGAGTGCAACATAAATATAATTATAGTGGCCTAGAGTTTCCCTTGAAAACACTTTATTTAGGCAATTACTACCAAATGTCACAACAAAAGCAATTTCTCACAGTGTAAGCTCAATCACTATCCAAAGGACTTGATGGGTTCATTACCCTTGTGAAGCTTATGGAGTACGTGTGACCAGCTAGCCCTGGTGCTGACACTGTTGTCTCCCAGATTTCAAGATCTGCTCAAATACCTGGATACAGCACTGTCAGGCTACCTAAAATTTGGAAATGGTTGCCAACATTCCTACGCATTAACAAAGAATCAATGAAGACATACTCAATGTCAACAGGAAACCAAATAAACAAAATAAAAACAGCAAAAAAACAACTGGAAAGAAAGAAGTCTCTGTTACTGCTTTGGTATGACCCTCTCAGGCCAGAGAGGGACCAGAAGGGTCTTTTGGCATGACATCAAAAGACCTCTAATATCATTCAGTGGCATCATTGAAATACTAAATTGGAAAAAAAATCTTCCACTTACCACTCAAAGTATAGATATATCAGAAAGTAAGATGGAGGGGGTGGGGGTGTTAGCAATGATGATGGCATTTCTTATCCCTGCACCTCCATCTTTATGCTTCCCAGCATGGCACCACAGAAGTTCAGAAGAACCAGGGTAGTCCCAAGGAAATCAGATCAACAAAGGTTTTTAACTTCCTTGCAGGTCTGGGGTGGGAACTGGAACACAGACTGTGACAGGGAGTGCTGCAGTACAGTCAAACTCTTCTAAGGCAAAATTAACACCGCTGAGTAACCATCACAGACCTGAGATGGCTCCTTCCCATGGAGCACAGCTACAGAGAGATCAGGCAGCAATTACTGTCACAAGAGTCTGGTCACAGATCCTCTGACCATATCCAGACTAGCACATATTCCAATACCGTTGTTAGCGTAGGAAAACATATAACCACACAAAGGTGATCATATGCGGTTCTTTATTAGAGCACACAGGACACAAGGGGCATGGAATGCCCAAATCTTGTGCCCAAGAATACAGAGTTGATTTGTGATTTATATAGTTTCAAATTATACATATGTTAACTAATCTTCATCCCTAGATACTGGTTATCCTATTTCTTAGTTACTACCTTAAATCATACCTATGCTTTACCCTGAGTTTTACTTGATTTGGTTAAAACAAAGCTTCTCAATTATCTCCTGGGCTGGAGTCACACTTGATTCAATTAAAACAATAGTATGAAGCTGGTTGCAAAAAGCTGACGTTTGTTCCAAGGCCAGGCTGCATCAAGTTCAAGTCGTCCATCTTCTACCTTCCCCCCCCGCCCATAGTTAGCTTATACAGAAACTATTATTTTTAACGCTCCACTATCACCGTGACAACAAAGGTCAACCTGTCTTGAAGTTTTTTAAAAAGCTTTTCCAACTGCAGCATCACACTTTGCAATTCCACATCAATAATTTTTTTGCATGTTGGAAACAGGAGAATGCTCATGGTTTCTGTGATATAGTAGGTTAATTTGTGTTTTTATGGATTATAATATGTTAAAATCATGATTTGATAAATATAATATAGAGTATAACCTAAATTCTAGCCAGCCACAGAATTGAAGAATTCCGAGGCAGACACCACCCAATTAGGAGGACAAAATGAGATGTTGGGAACTGGAGATGGTGAGATTGGCATCAGAAAGGAAGACACATAAAGATAAGCAATCAGTTCTCCCGGCCAGCAGAGCCATCAGAGCCTCATCATCGCACCCCATATCCGAAGGGGAACACCTTTCCATTTAAAAATTTCAGCTTTCATTTACCCACAGGAGGACTAAAATTGACAATTCTCCCTCCCATAGGAGACCCTATTCAGCAGACCAACGACAGCGATGCATTCGAATAACTATTCCAGGGAAACAAAGATCTGTGTGGAAACCTTATACCAGGGGCAAAATAAAGTGTATAAAACCTGGACCCCAGATGGGGCCAATTCGTGACCCCTGGGGGACTGCAGTGCGATAGCGGCTGCTGTCCAGTTCACCCTCTGACGATCCCCGGTTATCGTCACCGTAACTCCGCTTCTTGGTTTTACCGATAATTCTGTAACTTGATTTTTAACAAACCAAATCACATTTCAATTGGAATATTGGATTGGCATTTACAACAGTTTATGTTTTCTAAGATTTGAACTGTTACCAAGGAGATCAGAGAAAATACCTTTTGGAGAGCAACAGAGCTCACACGTGTGGAGGTGCTTCCTGAAGTCTGGCTGGCAGCAGGACAGACTGAATTGTTTGATTCATTTTAGTAGAAGCTTAGAAAAACTTTGTGATCCCTTGAAATTACAGGCAAATTGTCTCTGGCTCCTGTCTTATGTGGTCAGCCCCACAACTGAGTCCAGGGGCAGGACAGCCATGAGCTCTAAGTCCATTTAAAACAGTTACAAATACAGTAATTAATTGTCCAAAAGGTACTGAATACCGGGACAATGGTTCTGCTCAGTGTGGCCAGAAAAATATTTTAGACCTTTACTCTTTTATGTCAAGACCTTCCATGTAGTCGCGTTTCCAGGCTGGGGTACCTGAATCTCTACAGCACACAGCTCATATTGCTGCTCCACTCTGTAGTAGAGGCCTTGTGTTTTCTTTAGCATGGCACTGGGGAAAAAATAAAATTACACTTCAGCAGAGATCACCTGAACTACTTCATTAGCTCTTTTGTACAAAGCTACAGTCTCCTCTGTGCTTTTGTATTCACCCTGCTGGAAAAGTCCCGCCCTTGACAACTTGGCTGTTAGTGCTGAAATCTTGACAATGACAGGTCAGTAACTGAAAAATGTCAGTTGAGAGCCTCAGATTATGCCAACTCTTCAGTTACAGTAATTCAGTTCTATATCACAGCAGCATGAATGAACGCGGTGCCCGACACTACCAAGTCACATTGTGGCTATGGAGACAACCCATGCCTACAGCCCAGCACTATAGGCTAACACAGGCAAGCCAAGGATTCAGCAAGGAGACATTCTGATGGACAGTCTTCTAATCAACAACTCCTTCCTTATGTTTCTTACAACACCAGACCAGCAGCTATGGTGATTGCATAATATAAGCACTGCACAGTTTAAAATGTTGTCTCTCTCCTGTTAAAGCAATGTCCTCACTGTGAACCTGTAGCCCTGTGGTCCCACAGTTCTGCTCTCAACTCCAAAGTACTCCTGGACCCCAGCAGCTACTGCAGCCTCACAGCAGCATGACCATGCTCACTGTGTGCAGATGGCGCAGAGGCCACCCACTGACAGGCGACCTCACAGACTATTTAATAAATATGAACTGGCAGGAATACTTGCTGAGTGTTCCATCCACCTACTGCTGGAAGTAACAATTTTTTTTTCCAATAATGAATATTTCCAATTAACCACTTGAAAAATATAGTTTTATTCTGTGGCTAAACTAACCCAGGTGAAGATTTTCACCAAGCTCTGTGCCTTTCTTTAGGTCAGCCAATGGATAAAGCCCAATTGCATTGTTAAATGAGATAAAACATCTTCCCTGGCTTTCCAGAAGGCCATATGATATGTATTTGATAACTTTTTCATCCAAGCTGAAGGAAAAAAGAAGTTTTATTTGTACCAAGGGCCATTTCTTTCTGGAAAACCATATCAGAATGAACTACAGAAGCAAAACAGCAAATGTAGAGTTCTTATACAATGATTAAAAACACCTCTTTGTCAGCTCAACAGCCTGTATTTGCCCAAGACTCCCAGTACTGTTATATTAGTTCTCCACCAAGGCAGAGACAAGCCATGCAGCACATAAAAGCAGACTTAAACCACTCCCCAGGTCACATCTTCTACCATCTGGGCACAAGTCCTCCTTTTCCAATCTAGGCCATAAAACTACATACCTACACAAATAAAGTTTTTCTTTCTGCCTATGCAAAGGTAGAAATACCCTTTACAACCTGAACCCACCCCCTGCCCTGCTAAGTAATAAACTTCAAAACTACCACAGCCAAAAGAAACTGATAAAAATGTAAGCACCTAACTTCAGTTTCCACATAAAGACAGTCCAAAAAAATCCTCAGCAGAAAACTACTATGTGTGAAAACAGTATTGGGGAATCCAGGGAAATTTTCAAGAACAGATATGAAAAATCAATTTAGTGACCAGAAATTTTAGTAAAGATCTATATCCTTTGTATTTAGAAAACCTAAATGTACACAGACTTAAAATAATTTTAGAATTTACAAAACACTGTAAGGGTATCAGTAGTAAAATCTGTGAATTTCCCAGTTATATTTTTTAAGTATTTATGATGCTTATAAATAAACTAGAATAAAGTCCATGTATAGGATAAAAAGTGTTATTATATCCTTATTAATTTACATGAATGCACTAAAACCTCATCCTTAATCACTGTCTTTGTTTAAGGAATTCCAGATGTTAATCTAGGGTTTGACTGTTTATCTGCCTTAGCACAGGGAAACCATCCAAGATGCAGTCACAAAATCGGCTGAATTAGTATCTAGGTGTAATTTATACCAAGCCATGCTAATCTAACTACATCAAATAGGACCATTTGAAATAGGAAGTGCATGCCTCAGTCTAGACACATGGCCTCAGTCTAGACTACAGTTCAGCCTGTAAGGTCGCAGTTTTAATCGGCAGCAGCAAACACAGAGATATGCACTTACCTGACTGCTTCTAATTAACTCCCTGCATTTGTATACTGCCAGTTCAACACCACTAAATCAGCTGTAATTTGTTTGGCTCATTTCCAGTCCAAGCTGCTTGCAGACTGGGCTCATTGCGGGGCAGTGCAAGTGCCAGAGGCGCACAGGACATGCAGAGCCTCTCCTTTGAGCAGCGTTCATGGCAGACAGAACTGCTGCATAGTTAACATCCAGACAATTTCAGAAAACCCTGAGTGGCAAAGCCCCCGCCTGGACTAACATGCAGCTGAAAACAGACCACAGAGGGTGGGCATAAGTGGTCAGTTTTCCCAGGGAGAGAGACTGCAAGAAGCCTTTTGCAGCACTGTACTATACACTGTATTCATAAAGTCCAAAAAAGGGGCAAGGAGCAGAGTGAAAGTCTCCTGAAGATACAAGCTATTCTGAGAGCAAAGAGAAAGGCTGGCTGAAGATCTGCAGAAAAACCCTCTGAGAGTAATAATGGAGAAACAAAATAACAGGTTAAATTCAGTACAAATAAAGTTGCAGTTTGAAATAAATGATCCTTATTTCATGCATCAAGTGGTGTGCTCCAAACTGATCATTAACATTCAGAAAATCTTGATGGAATCACAACAGATTGATTAAAGCATAAGTTCAAAGTCATTCAACACATGAAAAAATAATGTTAGAAAATTATTACTAATAAAACCACCATATAAAAATATAGAATGGTTGCATCTTAAATCCTGGATGCAGTGCCTGCTTCTTCCTCTCAAGACACATAATGGAAAGGAAAGTATTTTTTAAAAGGAAACAAGATTTGAAAATACGAATAAGGAATAATCAATCAGGCTAGGGTTCTTCTGCCTGGAAACAGAAGTTGCTGCAGTGACATACAACAGAAACCTGTAAAATCATGAACTGAATGCAGAAGGTGTATTGAGATCAATTCTTCACTGTGTCCAAATAAAACAGCTAAGAGATAGGAAATCAAGCCAGCAGCTTTCAAGTTCAAAACAAATCAAACAGAGGTAGTCAGCACGTACAAGGTGATTCTGTGCTCTGGAAAATCTCCCCTGGGATGTGTCAGGGCCTTACATTTAAGTGGATGGGAGACATGGGCTAGTTTGCAGAAGAAAAATGCATTAATCATGAACAAAATAAATACAAACAACACCTACATCTTGACATCCTACAAATGGCAAGAGACAAGAGGGCCATCAGGCAGAGGTTTATGTTATACATCCTGACCTTATGCTCTTCTCTTTTTGGTCACTGTTAGAAAAGAACATTGTTCTTACATGACAAAAATCAATTACATCTCTGGTACTCCTCAGACTTCTTTTGAACTCACTCAGCTTACTTACCCGGCAAAAGCTGATTTTCTGGGGAGATGAGGACACAGAGGGGTTGGATTAGTATTCTGATTATTCAGCAAACTGAACTGGATCAGGAAAGCCTCCAATAAATGCTGAAGGTGATACAAGAGAGTGCAAGAATATGACCAGCCCTTTTGCATGGAAGCCAGTCTTTAGATTAGTTTAAGGTGTAACACGCAGCTTCATTACCAAAACGGAGGTGAAAAGGAAGCAGCTGATTGCCTATCTCCTCAGTTCAAACACACAGGTAAAGGCTACAATTCCAGCTCTTGTAAGGAAAAAAAAGTGCCATTTCACATCTTTGGTCTATCTGGTAACTACAAAGAGAGTCTGGTTTATACGTGACTGAACAGTAAAGGCTACTTTAAAATTAATCGTTACATTTATAACCTCTCCTATTTCTATATTATGTAAAATAAGGAAAACACCTTTGGGAAACTAAGCCCATTGTAAATACAGAAACGTATTCAAGTCTGGAAAGGACAATAGCCAAATGAAAACAGAGCTATTCCTTCCATGCTTCCCACAGTATCCATTGGATTAGTGCAATAAATGGTGCTATACCAGTCACAGAATACAATGGGATATGACCAGATAGAAAATTGTGAGCGATCAATAAAGCCATTAAAAATCCAGCAAATTCAATTCATAATTCAGAATTTGTAGGAACAGAACTGAAAACCAAGTGAGGTTACTGAAGTCTCTCATCAGCTCTGCTTTGCACAATAATAGGCAGTCACCCACCTCTCTCCACAGCAGGACCAAATCACAACTGCTCTGCTTAGTAACTGACCTGACCACCCAGAACACTGAGACTTCCTGGGGAAAAGCAATACAGGATTTTATTATTCCTCCCAAACCACATTCACATAAACATGAAACCACTAAGGAGCACTGAGATACCTATCACAAACACTGTCTTCAGCATTATACACGGAAACTACCAAACAGCTCCTCTGCTCCTGGAACCATCACAGGTTAAAACAGACCATAATATTCACAGACTCAAATAGCCCGAGCCAGCCCTGCACAGTGCCCAACATGGGCTTATGCAGCATAGACACTTACTTATATTCAAAACACAGCCAACACGATGAGCAGAAGATAAGCCCTGCTCAGGGAGGGTTATGGTGTTAGCACTGCCTATGGAAACAGAACTGAGGGTTTGGCTTCATCATTTTCCAGGAGGAAACTAAGCTACTGTTTGTGAGAATGGCAATGAAGTAACCAAAAATTAAAACCCCTAGTTTCTTCTTACACATAAAATACAACCCCCTCAAAAATTTAAAGCTGAATTGCTTTCTCTTTTGTTTTTATTTTTGTCCTTAAACTATACTGTAATTACAAATGTTTGTGCTTCTTACTGAAATACGTATATATTACTACTTTGCTGTAATGCTTACCTTAAGCATACAATAGAGGAATGTTTAAAAAGTAAGTATATTTTAAAAAAATTTCTAGTACATCTTTAAGGAATCAAAATACATGTTGTACATAATAAAGCCTCTGAAATCTAAAGGTACCGCTACACTTACACTTTCCAGTGAAAAACACTGAGGAGTGTGTATGACCAATGTGAAATAAGAGCTGCAAATGGCAGCACTGGAGGGTTTCTGAAAGTGATCTGAAAATAGAAAAATCCAAATCAAACACGTTTATTCATTTCATTTAATTTTTAACCTCAGATACAGGAGGAGTAGGTAGGAATATAGTGCTGCTTCCAGCAGTTGTGTAATTTTAGCTGTATAATAATATTGTTTAATTTCCATTGTGTAACATTTCCAGCTTCTGCCTTGGCAAACATCTTGATACAAGGCAAATATAAGGCACATGAAGCTGTTACCCTAAGAACCTTGCTTTGTGTGCCACAAAAGGTTCAAAATCCCAAACAAATAACTGAAATTGGAACAGTCACTGCCCATCTTGAGCCCCCTTCAACAATCCCCAGTCCAGGGGCCAATAATCCTGATAAATCCTACTGATCACCTTGCTTCTTCAGGACTCTACCCCAGTTCACTAAGCAAGACATCTGGTAAGCTCTGCTCACCTAGCCCAAGGAAACTATTGTGCTAGAAAACCTTCATGCTAATTTTAAATTGAGCTCCCTGACTTTACACCACCTTTCTGCTTTTTCCCACAGACTGATATGCTGCTGCTAAACATGGTCTGCCATGCTCCTTCATTTGGAAGACTTGTTTCTACAGACATGGCAAAGCAGAAGCTAAAGCAATGAGCCTCCAAGTCCTCAGAACTTGGAAGACTCACAAGTATGCTTGACACACGTAGCAGAAGCAGTTCCTTCACAGAATGGCCTGAGTTATGAGTTACCTTAAAGTCCCCCCAATTCTAACCTCCTGCCATTGGGAGAGACACCCTCCACTAGACCAAGCTGCTTCAAGGCCTGTCCAACCCGGCCTTGAATACTCATGTTCCATTCTTCTTCACTTGTAATCCCCATCTTCTTATCACCTCAGTATTCAAGCACAAAAAATCTTTTGGGTTTCCCAGACACAACGCCCTGATCCCTACCAAATAGTTCCTGTTCTCTGGAGCAAACATGCGTGTGCTCAAGTCACAACCTCACAGCAATTCATGCTGCAACTGTACCTTACCATGACAAGATTGCACAATGACTCCAACCTCCTTGGACTCGAGAGCCATCAAAGAAGGTCCAGACAGACCCCAGGCTCTCCATCAGCAATGCAACACCTCGAGGTAGAGCCACGAGCCGCCAGCCCTGTTAGGGCTCACACCTCACTTGTTTTTGTAATACCCCATCTTCTGTACGCACGCTTACAATGATGCTCTTTAAGATAGCAAAAGCCTCTGATTTCACAACAATATTTTGAATTACTCTTTGTGACTTACACTAAATACAAAATATTTATTAAACAGAAAAAGGAAACATGATGTTTCAAGTCAACGAAAAATTTTAAAAGCTTTTCCCTTCCCATTTATATTCCGACAAGGCTGGGCCGAGTTAAAATAATAAACACCCAGTTTGCGTTGTCCGAAGTAAATAATACAAACGAGAATTCTGAGATCTGAATACCAGAAAAGAAAAGCCGTAAATGAAAGCAGAACGCCCGACGCACTCCCCTACGTTATTTACACGAAAAACCCATCTCCGCAATAACCTCGGGCACTTCCGAGGCGTTTGCCTCACTCCCAGCGCAGCCCGGCGTGACGAGGATCATTTCCCACTCCCAGCGGGGGGAGCGGGTCCCTCGGCCGGCGCCTCACGGCGGAGCTGGGCTGCGCTGAGCCCCCCCTCAGCGGCGCGTCTCAGCCGAGGACGGCGGCGGCACCGACCGCCCTCGCGGCGACATCAGCCCCGCCGGGGCCGAGGCGCGGCGGGACACGGGCGCGGGTGCCATTTACTCCGGCCCGCCCGCCGTTGCCGCGTGGCATCTGCTGCCCGGGGGCAGCCGCGCGTCCCGGAGCCACGANGCGCTCCTTTGGGCGCTCCGCGGGCCTCGGCGGCGCCGGGGCTGGCGCGGCTCGATGGGGTCACCTCATCTGCGCACGACTGTCCCTCCCCTGCTCAGGGACAGCACTCAGACCGTCCCCAGCAAGCTTGCTGCCTGTCTGGCATCTCGGGCAGCGCTCCGTGGAGGGCGTGTGCTATCCTCCACCACCTCCTGCCTTTCCCCCTCTCTAGGAACGTCTCCAAGTGGAAACATTTGCTTCCCGGAGTAGTGTGGCATCCCCATTCTTGCCTTACCTTCGGTAGGGTCTTACCCTAAACACTTAGGAGAGAGATATTTCCCAAATCTAACCCGTGCCCTGGTTTCTGGTGCCACCCTGTGGTACTGCGAAATGCATTTACCTCGAGTCTTCAAAAATTAAAGGCTGAATAGCTATAGAGTTGGTGAGATAGAACTGAGGTGTGTGTACGTAAATCATTCCTGAGTGTGTTCCCAGTAGGTCGAGATGGGAGTCAGACTCTTGTCCCAGGGAACAAGTGACAGTATGAGAAGAAATGGCTTTGAGTTGTGCTACGAGAAGTTCAGATTGGATACTGGGAAAATTTTCTTCATTGAAAGAGTGGTCAGACATTGGAACCTGCTTCCCAGGGAAGTGGTGGGAATGGCAGTCACTGCCATTAGAAGAGTTGAAAAGACGTGTGGATGTGGCACCTGGGGACATGGTTTAGTGAATACAGTGGCCCTGGGTTAATTATGGCCCAAGAGGAATTTTTCAAATGTAATGATTCTCTAATTAGAAAAGAAAGAGCACTGAATACATCATGTAGGTGGGTGGAAGCCTCAGGCTGGTCAGGGCCACTAAAGTCTGTTACTGCACCATGGACTTCAGAAGTAGTCCTCGAAAGTCCTCACACCTGGAATTGGCAGATTCCCCTTATATCACTTCGTCCTGGTGCCCTTGAAAAAGTCTTGGAGCAGACAGGAGTTCAGGCAGACCACACCAGCTGTACTGACTGTGCCTCCCTAGGGAGACCAGGATTTTCTTTGAGATCCCCCTTCAGAAGTGTGCAGTAGGTCATCACTGGGTACAGCCTCTGAACATGCTGGCTGAGATGGCCCCACAGTGGACCTGAGCATACCCATAGAGGCCTGACCTGTCACAGCACAGCTGGTCTGTAGCTGGACAAGATAAATCTGGTCATAACATTAACTTTAGTTAGCTAGCTTGGCCTGTTCTAAAAAAAGAAGTAGAACAAATCTTTGGGTGAGCAATGACAGGATAGATTTGAAGTCAAACAGGGACCTCAGCTAATCATGTTCAATCTGGAATGCAGACGTATCACTGGCTAAAGAGCTGGATGGTGTCAAGATCTCGGCCAATCAGCTGACCAAACCCAAAAAATTTGAACCCCTTATATAAGAGGGTTCCAAACAATAAAACACATTGTTTGTTGATGACCCTTGGTGAATCTAGTTGTTTCTGTCTCTGATCAACAACCCCAGGTAACACCTGGTGACCCTGAGGTGATGACAGCAGCCATTCCTGCAAGGAGAGTGAGGGGAAGCAGATGGCGTGTGGGGGAAGCTGCCAAAAAAGCAGAGAAAAGCTGCATAAAAAATCAGAGGCGTGCGGGGAGAGCCGCCCAAAATATACATCGAGGAGTGCTGTTTGCAGTGGAAAGGTGCTAAAAAATCCGTATTTCCTTTGTATATACCCCTTTAAATAGAAGAAAAACCCCACCAAAGACATGGGTGGGTATATCTCAACAGAACACCCAGCTATGAGGGTATCATCTCTCTTTTTTATGAAAATGGGAGATAGACTAGGAAGAGGATACTTTGTTAAGACTTGCTAACATGGACTAAAAACCGAGAGTTAGAACCAACCAAAGAGACTGTGGTTGATATAAATAATTGGGCGCAGACTGAGAGATTTATAATAGAAGCAGTTTCCAAAAGCGACAAAAGCGCAGTTAAAACCCTAGAAACTTATCCTAAAATTACTGAGGCAGATAGATGCCGAGACGCATAGCGAGGAATAGGTGCTGAACAAGGCAGCAAGAAGCATGGGCCACCCCCCCAAGTGTGTGAAGGAAGTGGCTGGAGGAAGCGGCTCCCCCCATGATGTGCTGCTCTAAATGAGTGTCCTACCAGCCTGCCTTGCCCTGCCAGGCTGGATCGCGGAGTCTCAGCCATGAGGCACTGCTGCGGCAGCCGGCACAGCCCCGGCGGATCGCGGAGCTGCCGGAGGCAGCCGAATCCTGACGCGCAGCGGGGCCCACCAAGGGGTGATGCCGCGGCGCTGGTGATGCCCAGGTGGGCGGTACATTTCAAATGGGCAGCCAAGCTGCAGCAGGCACAAGAATTTCGCCGAGCAGCAAACTCCTAGCAGACAGCGGAGATGCGCCCATGCCGCCCTGCACCACTGTGCCGGAACCACTCTGGGGCCACTCCAAGATTTTGTGCAGTGCCAGACCACGCGGCGGCCACTCCAAGACGGTGCGCTGAGCTGCCCCACGCCGCCTAGTTAGGCAAGCATCCTGTTACCGTGCCACAGCGTCGCGCCGTCCCTAGGGCCACCCCCTCCTGCCCGCACTGAGCGCACATACCCGATCAGCCAGCCCGTCGCGCCGGTGCCACCCTCACCTCTCATCACCGCGCAAACGCCCACACTGCCCCTGCCCGGAGCGGAGCGACAGCTCCGAAACCGCGCCCATGGCCCCGCCTGCCTTGGCCGCACCCACCTATTGCTGCAATTCATAGGCGGGTCCCGAGGATACATCGCTCTGGGTGCTTGGATGTCATCCCTACGTCTGGGATGACAAAAGTGCACCGAAACCAAGAAACATCAGCACCACAGCAACAGACCCCACTCCTGCTCCCAGTCCCGGCTCCAATTCTGCTACTGCGGCAGCACCATCACGCCTACAGCCAAAGCTTGAACAACCCAAGGAACCCACATCACTGGTAAATACACAAAACTCCCACAAAGGGAACCCGAGACATCACCCTACTACCAGCCCATGAGAGGAAGCCCCTTTCAACCCTGCCAATGCAAGCTCCAGCCTCATCAATGCTCCGAGCAGAAGCCATCTCCACTTGAGACCCAGTAATCTTTTAGATGGAAGTAAAGCAAAAGGCAATTGAAAGTGGGGATATAGAGAAAGCTGAACTAGTTTCTGTACCCATGTATTCACTATCATCAAAGACAGCAGCAAAGAGGGGGCATAATTGCAGTATTCCCAACTCTGCAAAGTAATGAGACTACATACAAGAAACACGCAGCCTTTAATTGACAAGTCTTCTCCAAGATATGCCAACTAGCTGCTAAACACAGACTGAGATCGCCTGCAGTTGCAAATATGTTTCTATTTATAACTGCTAGTGAATTAACCCCCTATGATATGAAGCAAATTGCAAAATTTCTCTGTACTCCAGTGCAATATATGATGTTTAAATCAGCCTAGAGGTGTTATGCAGAAGAACAGAAACTACTAAATTCAAGAGCTTTGCAGCAAGACCCAGAGATTTCTCAATTCATAGGACTGCCCCTCAAGGAGGATCCACAAACTCAAGCCCACCTGAATCCCTCAATACTAGCCCAAGCAAGAGACTTAAGAATGCAAGCTCTAATGAAAATTACAAACATGTCTGTGTTAGCCCAAAGATATTTAACCAGAAGACAAAACCCCAGAAATTACATATACAGTTCATAGAAAGTTTACAAGGTGCTATAGAAAAACAAATAGCAAACAGTTAAGCAAGGAGTCAATTAATACTACAACTAGAATGAGATAACACAAACAAAGACTGTGAAAAGATTATAGATGCATTACCTAAAGAAAATCCATCTTTGGAGGAAATGATTAATGTACCTGCTAAGTTTAGAACCATTTCATATAACATAGATATGTTAGCTAATTCTATTGCAGCTTTGGTAGAACTGACACCCCACTGCTACAGATGTGGACAACAAGGCCACCTGAAGGTAAACTATCCCCAAAAACCCCTTCCACAGGGGACATTTCAAGGAAGGAGAGGTATAAATGCAAGCTGCAACCAATGTGGAAGGTCCAGACATGTGACTAAGGTATGCAAGTCAAAATTTCATGCTAATAGACAATATCCCAAAGACCAAAGAAATAAAAACCAAACAAAAAAGGAAATCATGTGACAACACAAGTATTTTCCCATCTTCCAATACAAGCCTGTGTGACCAACTCACAGCAAAACCAAGATCAGCTAGCATAGATGTTTTCACCTCAATCCCAATAACCATAAGCTCATTAAAGCTATATAAGGTTCCTCTAAAGGCCCAGGGGCCCATAGGAAAAAGACTGAGTTCACTGCCTCTAAGATGATCCAGTGCCACGTGGCAAGGTATCTTTGTACACCCCAGTGTCACAAATGCCTATTTTACAAGACAGATGCATGCCATGGTATCAACCCTTATTCCACCTGAGACTATCCCTGCTAAAATCCAAATTGCACAACTCATTCCGTTTAAGTCTTCTGTCCCCAAAACAGATTTTAAGGAGCAAAGAGAACAAGGCTTCAGATCAACAAAACAGCCCCAATTGTACTGGACTCAAGTCATAAGTGATCAAAAACCTAATATAGCTTGAACTGTTATGATGCTTCAAGCAAGGCCTTCGCAGATAAAAGTCAGTGAGATAACTGACACAGGAGCATATGTCACCATCATTTCTACCAACACATGGCCTTCATCTTGGTCTACCACACCTGCAGGATCTGCCATCACCGGCCTCAGAGGGACCACACAGAGCTGCTTGAGCAGCAAACCTGTGTTGATCAAAAATTCTGAAGGTCAAACAGCCACAATTCAACCATACATTACTGCTGCACCTCTTAAACTGTAGGGGAGGGATGTTCTGTCTGCATAGAGAGTCCAAGTAGCAACAGATTTTTAACAGAGGCCACTGTATTAGAACATGTAAGGTATCCCAAATTAGCTCTAAAATAGTTTACTACTTAACCTGTGTGAGTACCACAATGACCCCTTGAAAACAAAGAAACTAGGTGCCCTAAAAACCCTAGTACAAGAACAACTAGTTCAAAGACACATAGAACCATATATGAACCTTAGAACACCCCAGTATTTGTTATAGAAATCTGGTAAGTGGAAGTTGCTCTGTGACCTAAGAAAAATCAATTCTATGATGGAGAGCATAGGCACTTTGCAACCTATGCCATCTCCTACAGATACCTGCCTCCTAGAACATTCTGATTGTAAACGTAAAATACTGGTTTTTCACTATTCCATTACACCCAGACATTACCCTGTTTGCAAAAACGAGAAGTTTGTTTTTGCAGTACCTGCCATTAATAATGCAGCACAAGTGCAATGTAATCAATGGAGAGTTCTTCCTGAAGGCATGTAAAACAGCCCCACAATTTATCACTCTTATGTTGCACAGACACTCTCATCAGTGAAAGAACAATTTCTAAAGACATACTGTTACCTGTATGACATAGGCAATATTTGTTTACAGCCCAAATCAAAAAAGAATTCTTAAAGATTCAACCAAGCCTGTTGCAAGCATTAAAAGCATTTGGGCTACAGGTAGCACCAAAGAAGGTGCAGCAGCAAGCACCCTAGAAATATTTGAGACTCAGAATAATGAACCAAACTATACAGCCACAAACGATTCAACTTTCAACCAAAATTCAAACTCTAAAGGATGCACAAAAACTTTTAAGTACCGTCAACTGCGTTAAACCCTAAGAACCACCAACTCACAATTAACCTCCTAAAAAGTGATCCTAAGTTAACTTCCCCCCAGAAAATGAACACCAGACAGAAAAGCCACTCTTGAAACAGTAGAGCAAGCTATGACAAATAGACAAGTCCACCAGATGTACCCAGAAGACAGAAGATGTGTATAACTGTAGTCATGCTCACTGCTGACTTTCACCCTACTGGTATTATTGGACAGGGGAATACTCACTGGCCCAATTCTTTGCACATTCTAGAGTAGATGTTTTTACCTCATCAACCAAAAGAGATGGCATCCACCGTCTTTGAGCTGATTGAACAATTATCAAATGCTGCCAAAGGTGTTTTCAACTGAATGCCAGAATTCTTCCAAAATTATTATACCTGTGACACAAGAACAATTAAAGTGGTGTTTTACCAACAGCACAGCCTTGCAGAGTGCCTTGCAAAATTTTTCAGGTCAAATTATTTGTCGTTTACCAAGCCATAAATTACTGAAGTTACATGTGGAAACTGCACTGTCTCTTAAACCCCTGAATATTCATACACCCCTAAAAGGTGTTACAGTGTTTACTGATGGTTCTAGGGAAATGGGAAAAGCCATTGTAACATGGGAAGAGGAAGGTGAGTGGAAAACGTTGGAGCATTACGAGAGTGGATCACCTCAATCAGTAGAGTGACGGGCTGTAGCTATGGCTTTCTAATATTTCCCCCACATTCCACTAAATGTTGTAACTAACTCTGCCTATGTAGCTGATATTGCTCAGAGATTAGACCAAGCACTATTAAATTGACAATGCACAACTATTTAACTTACTAAAAACTCTGTGCCATACTATCCAAGCCAACTTGCCCTTATTACATCTTATACATTAAAAGTCATACATATTTACCAGGTTTAATTGCAGAGGGCAATGCTTAAGCAGATTGGCTAGCTAGTCCTGCTTGGACAGCACCACAGCCAGATGTGCTGACACAAACAAAGGCATCACACAATTTTTTTCACCAAGGTGTTTGAGCCTTACAATGACAATTCCAGGTGTCAAACACAGAGGCTCATAATGTAGTTAACACCTGTGCTGGCTGCCAAGGCCACACTACACCACTGCACACAGGAGTAAACCCTCGTGGACTGTGTGCCCTGCAAATCTGATGTCACACACATCCCTGAATTTGGCTAAAATATATACATGTATCAATTAATACCTTCCCATCAGCTATATGAGCTACAGAATACACAAGAGAAAATGTTGAGATACCATTGCACATTAGAGATCAGCCTTTGCTGCTTTAAGTATCCCCCATTCCATCAAAACAGACAATGGCCCTACATACATTTCACAGAACATGAAACATTTCCTACAGCTCTGAGGTGTGTCACATTCCCTGCTTAGCAACAGGACAAGCCATTATAAAGTGTGCACATGGCACTTTAAAATGTATACTTGATAAACAGAAGGAGGGAATTTGTGGTGAATCTTCACAGAGCAGGGTAGCTAAAGCTATCTATACACTAAATCATTTAACAGTATTAGAAAAAGTCCCAGAATCCAGAAATTTTAATTTACTTTTTATCTTTACAGTCACTTATCAATGATCAGTTGCCTAAACCCAAGATAATGATGTGAGACCTTATCACCAATAAGTGGGGAGGTCTGTGGAATCTCATCAGCTAAGGACGAGGAACACATTTGGTATCTGCCAGATGTGTCTATCCTGCCCTACATCCTGCCTGAGACCAGAAGCAGCATCCTCCTGACGACCTCTCAACAGATGTTATGGAGCCATGTGTGGAACAGTGATTGAAACAACTTGTGCACCTACCTCATGAAAATCTGGGACTCTTGAAGTGACACTTTATTTAAGGATTTTATTTATGTACAAATTGCTTTTTTCTGTTTACAAATTGTTTTTTTCTATTAGCTGGGTTTTTCTGACAGTTTTGAAAGTTGAGTGGGTTCTTGTTTTTAGTGTTAAGTTATAATTTGTAACCATAAGCAGTTACCCTGTGGCATGTTAGCCTGAAGGACTGCAGCTCCGGTGGTACATGGGACACATCATTGCCTGGGGGGAGCTAAATTTTTCAAGTTGGGTGAAAAGCCCCTATTGAATAAAATGTATGCTTTCTCTGTCATCTTGTTTGTGAAGGACCTTGCAGGTAGGATCACAGAGAACACTTTGCATTTTTTAATAAAACAGCAAGAGGGAACTTGACATGGCTGGTAAAATCCCAGCTAACTCTGACTCCTGGCTGTGCCAAGAGCCGTTCCCAAATCTGCCAGCAGGTTCAGGTAATGGTGCAGAACAAGGCTGTTCTTCTATGGCAAACAGGTGTTGCAGTGTCTAGGCTTTGGAGCAAGGACTAGAGAAGACTCTTTTTTGTATGATATCTCAGAGACCTTTATTCTCCAAAAGGGGGGTACAAAAAAGGGCAAAGAACAAAGCCCACGCCCGCTTTTAAACTCGAGGGGTGGGGGTGTGGAACAAGCAGGTGATTAGTTCCAGGACAGATGGACAGGGGTTTTTCCATAACATAGGGCAGGGTCAGGGTAAAGATGGACAGCTGACCGAAGCTTCTAGGGACAGGGCAGGGGTAGGAGAGGTACAAAAAGGGGAACATGCCTGGGCAGCACCCGACCCTTCGAGCCAGGGGAAACAGGAGAGAATCATTCAAATGCATAACTCCAAACAGCTTAACCAAAACCCACCATCACAGGAACTGTCACAGCGCAGCCTGTCTGTAGCTGGAAAAGATAAATCTGGTCATAACAAGGCAAATTCGGCCAGCTTGGCTTATTCTAAAAAAAGAAGTAGAAGAAATCTTTGGGTGAGCAATGACAGGATAGATTTGAAGTCAAACAGGGACCTCAGCTAATCATGTTCAATCTGGAATGCAGACGTATCACTGGCTAAAGAGCTGGGTGGTGTC
Source organism: Cisticola juncidis (assembly GCA_013400215.1). Classification (NCBI taxonomy): domain Eukaryota; kingdom Metazoa; phylum Chordata; class Aves; order Passeriformes; family Cisticolidae; genus Cisticola; species Cisticola juncidis. The sequence goes on from VXBR01004476.1 coordinate 79,311, forward strand.
AAGACCTCGGCCAATCAGCTGTCCAAGCTCAAAAAATTTGAACCCCTTATATAAGAGGGTTCCAAACAATAAAACACATTGTTTGTTGATGACCCTTGGTGAATTTTTTCGTTTCTGTCTCCAATCAATGATCCCACATGACACAGACCAGTATCACCTGGGAGCCCCTCCCCACCCTCAAGAAATCCCATTCCCAATCAGCCCAGTGCACTCCTCTCTGCCTCACTTACAGGAAGGTACCTGTCTCCAGCTATGCTTTCTCAGCTTGGCTCTGGATGGACCTTGGCTTTTAAGTAGCTTGTCCCTTGGGCAGACCCCTACAATGTGTATTACACCCCACTGACCCTCTTCTAATTGAACAATTAATATTTTATTTACATCTTTTTAACTTTTGTTTCATACGAATACTTTTTCATATAAAAGCCACTAAGGAGTAACATACTGTACTGCCTGCCCCTTCTTGCACAAGACCAAGCATAATTCCAGCTCTTCATAACACCTTTGAGCTTGCCTGGGCTGCCAAAAGCTAGACAGGAAGGAAGCGGGGTAAGTGTGGACTTGTGCAGGTACTATATGCAGAATTATCAATACTTCTGCTTACATTTTTAGGAATTATGTAAATTAGATGAGCTGTTAAACAGAGGTAGAAAGAGGGGAGCTTCCTGCCACAGGACTATGAATCATTGCACTGTCTCTCCCATCCAGGAAGCTTCTTTTAGGCTCCCTGGTGTGGCAACAGTCCTTGCTGTTGTCCACATGGATTAGGTGCTGGAGCGCACCCAGAGAAGGGCAACACAGCTGAAAAAAGGTTTGCAGCACAAGATCCAGAGGAGTGGCTGAGGGAGCTGGAGGGAGTCAGCCTGGAAAAAAGAAGACTAAGGTGAGACTCTGCAACTCCCTGACAGGAGGATGGAGCCAGGCTCTCCTCTCCAGCAACAACTGACAGGATAAGAAGAAATGGCCCCAAGTTTCTACCAAGGGAGGCTTAGACTGGATATCAAGGAAAATTTCTTCACTAAAAGGGTAGTCAGACATTGGAACAGACTGCCAAGGGCAGTGCTGGAGTCACCACTCATGGAAGTGTTCAAAAAATGTGTGGATGTGGCAGTTGGGTGTTAAGGAAACCTCCCAGTCTGACCATTCCCAGTCTCTCTGGCAGTCACTCTTCCATCACCAGCAACTTTAACTGCTGGGACTGAAGCCCCTTTGCAGCAGCAGCTGCAGTGAGCCTAGGAGTGCCCTGCTTGACTCCCTGCACACCCCACTCTCACAGGCAGACCAGCTTTCCTCACCAGTTTGACCCCAGGTTTCCCATGGGAGTCTCAGATGCCTTGTTACTTAAAGCCCTTTATTCCTGGCATAGTAACACAGAAACAGCTTGAGCTGGTGCCTCCAAGGAGCAGCCCCTGCAAAAGACTCCTGGGCTTTTATCCCCTCACAGTCTTAACTCTAAGCTCATGCAAGTTTCAGTTCTTCCTCCCTAGCCCTCAGCCCTTGCAGTGTCTGAGCCCCTGGCTGGGCCACAGGTCCAGTGCCCTTTGTTATGCACAGGGTCATTTCCATTGCTAGGCATTTCCTAGCCTCATCCCCAGCCTCCCTTCAGGGAGCTCAGTTTGCAGCTGTCACTGCAGCTGCACCATCAGCCCCTGCACTGAATGGATTCCTCATCATCCTTGGATTTGGAGAAGCCCTAATGTACTAAAGCTCTTTTGCTTTTCTGTCCAGGCTAAGTACTGTAAATAGGCTGTGATTTCAGACACTTGTGTTAATTGGCTGCAGGTTAATGTAGTGCCCACTNAAAAGGCAGAAACATTTGTCCTAACACCAGTTCCTCCCCATGTGTTTTGACTGACCTGTGTCTTTTTTTTCTGTAGTTTTCCCAGAAAGTGTTAGTTTCTATTTTTCTCCAGGAAGACACTGAAGAATGTCGCCTTTTGCGAGACAGACAAGTGACAAGACACACTGGATTCATGCACAACAGCCAACTTTTATTGTGTCCTCTTCTCCTTATATAGATCTGAAGGTCTGTATGGTCAATCTCTATAGGCGGAACCAGTTGCCACCTGGCCAACCAACCAATGGCTGCTGGTGTCCCTAACGGCCTGGGCCTGCTCTCCAACAGTCCACACTGGTGAAGTTATATAATCAAGGTACTTACATAATTAGTTGCCTTTCAGTTATAAAGGGGGGTTAATTATAATTGTGAGGCCTTCAGGACAGATGTTGTCCACCACAGAAGAAAAGTGGTGCTGTTTGCAATGACATGCCTGTAATGAATAAGCATGGTTCATGCTGAATTGTAACTATATATATACTCAATATCACTTAATATCAATAGGTTAGTATTGTAACTCTATATTTAATCAATATTAGCAGAATTAGTAAAACTAACTTCAGATAAAGGCATAGTGTTAGAAGAGGTCCCCCCCACTTTTTTCCTTGGCAAAATACCATGAGAAAACAGGACATGAGACCAAGAACAGTTAGTAAGGGAGTAGTGTCCTTGAAGATGCTAAAAAGGGGTTGAAAATAGTCCAGGAAAATTAAGATAAGGCCAGGTGTTACTTTTTGGCTGTATCTAATAGAACTTAACTATTTAGTTGTATAACACTGGCTTGGCACATATGTATAACTTGCAAGGTCAAACAAAGGACATACAAGGAAGAGGAGCAGCCTTCATCCCAGCAACCACCAAAAGGAGTCAGAAGACCCCAAATAACACCTGGAGCATGTGCAATGAAGAAGGTGACGCAGACTTCAAGAATTGAAACTGGGAAGAGACAATCGAAGATGGGAAGAGATGGGGTGTTGGCTACAGTATCAAAGTAGAGATGGAATAGGCTTTGATTGGTACATGGGGTAGGGTCCTGAACCCTGCACATGCACCCTGGCCCAGCCTTCCTCTTGCTCAGGCTTTATTGATACCGGGTCCACTCACTGTTAAATTACTTTTATTAAGAATGTAATACATTTTTATTTGAATGTATCCTTTTATTTAATTATATTCATTTCAATTAAAATTTGGTGCTAAATTTCAACTTGGATGTTTTTGGGACCTTTTCACTTATAACATGCAGAACTATACACTGAGGTGCTGAGCATCCAATGTAGCAATAACCACCATGTGGGCATGGGTGAGGGCTGGGAAGCAGATGGCTTTCTGGCTGTACACAGGCAGTTCAGGCTGGGATTCCTCAATGCTGTTGGAGTCATTCAGTCGAGCCAAGTGTCCTCAGTGTGGCTCTGAGGCAAGGCTCCAAGTGGATTGGGCTGCAGAAACCCGGGATGGGCCAGCTGACTTCACACTGATACTGAAATCTGTTGGACAGAAATTTTGTAACACAGTTTTGAGTGTTAGAAGCAGGCATTCTTTATTGTAGCGTGCTGGTCACTTGGGGGACCCTTCTTCCAGTTTGAGGAGTGTTGGGTGAACAGGGATTTTATCATGCACACTGATTACATATTCATAAGCTATCCCCACTTCCTTGGATTTATTTCACATAGTTGCACATCTTATCAGAAGTCCATATGTGGTTCTTTGGGGTCGATCTTCAACTTCTGGTATCCATTTTAGGTGGCTGTTCCTCAACTCCCACTTTTGAGTAAGTGCAATATTGTGGTTTTGCATAACTTCTGCTTTGTCAGCCTTGTAGACCTGAACTGGCATCCTGCATCCAATTTGTCTCCTGCCTGACTTCTGTTTGCCTGATTTACATCCTTTATTTGTTTCTCCAAAGTTGTGCTGTTGTGATGCACTGTCCTTCATAAGAGTAAATGCTGTTCTGTTCTACTGCCCCTATTAACATCAGGAGATCACAGGTCTCTGTTCATTTCTGAACAAGCAAGACCTAGCTGCAAAAGTTCTCATGTCAGCCTAAATTGTTCACAAAGCTTTGGCTGAACATTCCTTCTTGACAAAATCTACAGTTTATACTAATTGATCTAGGAGATCAGTAGCAATGAAGCAACTACTCCATTCAGGTCTTAGTTAAAAATACTAAGACAGTATTGAAACAATATTGTATTTTAATAAAATTAATTATTTTTCAAGAATTATGGAAAAAATAATTGTTCTCTACAAAGTGATAAAACTGTCTTAAACCAACATAACCCTCACCCATAACTTGCCCAATATGCACATTTAGTGCAGCTAAACAGAATGTTTGCATTTAGAGGAAAGTTGAATTTGGAAAATAACAGCTAGAATGCAGCCTGTTTCTGCCAGCTTCTCTTCTAACTAATCCATGTCAGATTTTCCAAAACACTATTGTTTTTTGATGCAGAGATGTTGGAACATAAGGCATATTTGCCTTCAGCCCTCTCTGAGGAGAGGATATCTGGCAGAGATATAGCTTTGACAAAACTGAATCCTATCAAAGCATTGAATAGGGCTAGAAGGCTGCTGGGATTGGTCTGATTCTGCAAGGAGTTTAAAATCTAACCTTTTCCTCTCTAACAGTTCTTGTGGCAGTGCAGAAAGAAACATGCAGCCTATATGCTGCTTCAGTGCATGGTGAAGGGAGCCTATTCCATTAATTTTCCTGCAGGAGACTCATTTGATTTTTGAGGGCTGTCCCAGCTGATGCATGGCTCATTTCCATCAAGCACCAGGAAGAGCCAGTAGGGATCAGGTGACAGGCAGTGAAGAACCTGGGGCTGGTCCTGAGCAGATGCCTCTGCCTTCTGTTGCAGTAGTCATGGGAACTGTGGGGTACAAGCATAACTATGCCATCCCTGCATCCCCAGGCCTCACCAGGTTTGTGCAGATCTGCTGGGCCAGTGAGGTTGATTTTCCATGCCTTTTCAATTTCTAGCAGAGAGCAAAGCTGCCCCAGCAGCTCCTAGCTGGAGCCTGTACTCCTACAGGAGCTGCCTGTAGTTCTGCTTTGCTAGGATGGATCTCTCCTGCTGGCTCCATTTGTCCAGCATCTCTCCAGGATACACAGGTGATGACTCCTCACCTTCAGTCACAGCCAGGATATGGAGCAGCATGCTACTCCATCCAGAAAGCTCCCTGCATGTGTGGTGTTCCACTCACATGGTTTATTCCCCCTGAAACCCCACTGATAGTTCTACCCCCATGTCCATCAAACCAGGTTGTCATTTGTCCCATGCCCTCTCCCTGCACTGAATGGATTCCTCGAAAAGGGGACACAGTTCAGTGATGGCCCAGGCAGTGCTGAGTTAATGACTGGACTCGATGGTGTCAGAGGGCTTTTGCAACCTTAAGGATTCTGTGGTAATTGCATGATTATTTCATCTGTACCCATGCTGCGTAACAGCAATCCAGGGCCCTACAAAAGGCAGAAACATTTGTCCTAACACCAGTTCCTCCCCATGTGTTTTGACTGACCTGTGTCTTTTTTTTCTGCAGTTCTCCCAGAAAATGTTAATTTCTATTTTTCCCTCCCCTCTCCATGTCCATCACCCTGTGCCCACCTCCTGGTTCCAGAATGTTCTCCCCAATTCAATCCCCCGTTGGTAAATGTATTCTAACCACACCTCTGTGTCCTCCCGATTGGTTCTTCCCATATCCTATGATTCTTTACCCCTCCCCTGAAGGTACTTGACTGGTTGCTCTGTATCTCCTGATTTCGGTACCACCCCCTTTAAAAGGTTTTGCACGTCTTTGCTCTGGCTCTGGTGTCGTTCGGCTCCCTTCAGGCAGTAACGGTGCTTCGGAACCGCCCGCGCTCAATTCCCTTTACCAACGCCCTGTGGCAGCCTCACCTCTCATGGACCCTGTCACACTCCTCTCCTCGAACTGGCTGGGCAAACTGGAGCAGCAGCCATGACATGCACGCTGTCTGTGCCTTGGCTCATACCAGCTGCTCAAAGATGCAAAAGACTGCTCTGCCTCATAAGACAGAGACTGTAATGCTGAGAGCAGGGAGCAAAGCTGCTCTCCACAAACCTCATTGCTTTGTATCACGGCCCATGGTTCACTTTTGTCTTTCTGTGGCTTTCATGGAAGCAGAAGAGTTGAAAAGATTTCATTGGCATGTTGAAAACACCTTCCACACCACCACTGTACATCTGTGGTGTTGACCATTTACTGAGGACCCTTATGGGGCACTGCAGCTCACAGTGCAAATAGATCCAGGCTGAGACTGGCTGCTCAGTGTTCTTCAGGCAGACAACTCCTTGTCTAGGCTAGCTGGTTTGTGGTTGAGGGACACAGACCATGTCTGAAGGAACCATACGCCTGTCCAGCAGCCAAACACAAAAGGTACTTCTGCTACTTCTGCTCCTTTTCAGCAAAACTCCCTTTCTGCTGAGCTAGACTCTGCTCCAGACACAGCAGCTGGGAACACTGGCTCTGTGTGTCAAAATAGGGGTAGCTCCCTGTCTTTCAGCCTAGAAAATATACATCAGATTCCTTTTTCCATTACAAATCCATGCCTTTCAATCAGTAAGCATTTACTTGTTTAGTAGTTGCTTTCTCTGTGTTCACTTCCTTGTAAGTATTAATGGAAACTAAAGCAGTGAAAGCTCAGCATGCCTGAAAGTGTATCTCTGTGTTAGAGATGTGCAGTGGAAACAATGGGAAATGTGGCAATGTGACTGATGGAATGCATTTTTTCACATCTCTTTTTCTGAAAATTCTTTAGGTGAGACAATGCCACCAGGGTTAGAGTAAAGGAGACAAAAATCTTCACAAGACACCTGTGGTATTGTCAGGTTCAGAAGAGCAGGCTGAGGAAGCAGCCAAAATACCCAGATTAAATCTATACATAGAAATGTATTTGTATGTACATTAATAGTTAAAATTAATAGTTAAGTTATCTATGATATGTTATTGATATATGACTTGTATATATGTTATATGTAAAATATATATCAAACTGATGTAAATGGATATAGATATAAGTCAGTGAATAGTCCTGTAGACTGAGTAGTTTGGGCTGGAGCTTTGGATTGGAAATATGCTCAATGTTCTTAAAATAATTAGTGAATTAAAACATGAATGACAAAAGACATCCTTTAAGAAAATGCAGTGTAATAAGAAACTGATTAAATGCTTACTAAGAAGAGGTCTACTTTAGATACAATTTTCTGAAGCTCAGTCACACCTCAATACTTCTACAGAAGACCCGTGCAACAAATCTTATCCCTGATCCAGCTGGGCAGGAAACATCCCGTTTCTCACAGGGCTCAGAGCAGGCTCTGAAGCAAGCAGTTGTGAGCAGTAGTGTCTTTCTGGGCAGGAAGTTTAAGATGAAGCTACCAGCCCCCTGCCCAGCTGGTGCCAAATGTGGGCAGGGGGAGAGCCACACCCCAGGATGAGCAGCTGGACAAGGGTGTGATGAAAAATCCCTCTGAGGCCCAAAGTCAAGATAACCTCCATCCTGTGTCTGCTAACTGTCCAACATCACTGTGGTTCATGCCTAGAAAAAATCTGAAAGGTTTTCGAGAAGACAGATGAAGCCTTTGCAGTGCTCTTTACTCCAAAACAGGTTCAGGCTATTCATTGGCTTAGATTTTTCTTTATGTGGAATGAGTCAGCTAGAAAATCTGTTTCAAACTGAAGTTAAGTAGAAGAAATCTTGAGATAAATTGCTTATAAGAAGAAATTGCTTGCACTAGATCATATTCCTGGGTTGTAGACTAAACAACCATTAGTCATCTACCTGCTTATGCAACCACAGGATAAAATGTCCTTGATAGGAGGTGACTGAGAATGCCATTCCACTTTTCAAAGGGGATTTGAGGAACGACTGATTTTACTGTCTCTATTAGGCAAACATATGGAAGGTATTCCAGGGACTCTGATTGGTAGAAAGATGGAAAAAAAGTCTGGTAGAAATAGTGATGGGTCATGATGATTTTAATAGAGGGGAAAGTGCTTCAGTGTTGAAGCAGAGAGACTGGAGGACCCCCAATAAGTGAGGGTGGGGGTCCATCTGGGTGCCAGGAGACGGCAGAGTGCCTGGGACAGAGCACTGTCCCCTCCATCAGGCCAGGCTGCTGCTCCCTGGCAGGTGTTCCCACTGCCCACTCCACAGAAGCAATGTGTTGTGGCATCCTGGGGTGCCCAATGTGCTGCTCGGGAGAAGTGTGAGGAGGCTGAGGTGGGGGCATGGTGTGATGACTCCCTTGCCTGCAGCTGTCAGTAACTGTCGCTGGCCAGTGTTGTAGATGAGAAGTGAGATGGTTGGCTCTCACAATTAAGGGATGTATATTATGTGTATGTTGTGAGAAGTTTTATCGATGTACAGCTATGTTATTATGGTATGTTCTCCCCATAGTCTTCTTTCCTTTCCCCCTTGTGTTGTTGTCACTGGTCAGGGCATTGGGGGGGGAGGGCAGGCTTGTTCCTAGCAGGCGTGGCATGGCAACACCTGACCTTCAATCAAGTTGCAAGAAAGTGATCTCCACCAATGGACAGCAGAGAAGGAGCTGACTGACAAGACTGCTCTTTCTCCTTACTCGGTGTTTTGTTGTATTTTGTTTAGTTTTAGTACACCTTTTAAATTTTTAAAAGTGAGTGTTGTTTCTCACACCAGGGAGAACCCAGTGACTTCTGACCAATGAATCTCAAATGAGATTTGAAAATGAGCCATTTTATGAGAATTTTAAAAGAAACTTTTCAGAGCAAGTTGAAAACTGTTTTTTTACTTCCCCATTCTCCATCAGGTTTATGTAATATTTTGTACCAGATTCTGCTACCTGCAGTGTAAACAACAACAGGACTTGTCAGAGAGTGTAACTAGTAGAGCAGCATTAATAATATGATTAGTGAACGGATGACAATCTCTAGGTTGCAAAAAGGCCTTACAACAAAACAAATATTTTCCTTTGGTTCTTTGAATGCTGTTATAAATGAGTTAGCCAATTAAAATTATTAATAATAAGTTTATTAATAAAAATCGATTGGACAGAATTTCGGGTAGCACGCAATCAAAGATTCAGTGTCGAGTTCTGGGATTGGCACTGGGTGAACTTTAGATTCGGCCTGTATTGCACCAGAGCTCCCCCGTTCATGACTTTGGTTTTGCGAGGTCTGTTTTTATACAGTTTTTCTAAGCAGGACAGAGTATTACTTCATACTCTCTTTGTCTTTTCAGTCCTTTTTCATATTCATGCAGTCTTCATCCTTACTGTCTGGTAGGTTGAATGGCCTTTTCAGGTGGAAATGAACATTTAGTTTGATTCTGGGAACCGAGCACTGGGATACAATTTTTGAAGGGTGCGGCGAGATTTGTATCAGCTGATCGATGGGGATGAGCACCCCAGATGGGGAAGTGAGATCCCTATCTTGTTCTGATGGCCAAGTCGTTTGCACTCCCCCTGGTAACAATAACACATCTGCTGCTGAACCTGTCTTCTTTCTATTGCTAATTCGCTGTTGTCTCCAAAGGCATCTCCGGTTCCTGGGCTTATCTCATTTCCAACCCCCGAATGATTTTATTCACTTATAAAACACAATTTGACTTCTTGTTACATCTTGACAAAACCAAGAATTATTACTTGTGATAAATGCAGTAGAATAATTTGTGTTATGGTGTATATAAAATGTGATGTAAAAAAAATGTTTTGTAAAATAAAATGTACAAGCAGTTCGGGTATGAAGCTGACAAATTTTAGGATGGACAATACCCAAAGCCAGGAATCCGGGAGAAACAACACCCCTATCGGGAACTCGGGAAGCACAACATTAACACCAGAAAAGAGGGTGGACCGAGATCAGAATTGGTCCTCCAGGGCGGTGAAAGTGTGAAGCACCCAGCCATCAAGGTTGATATGGATCGGGAAAACGCCTCTTCATTCATGATTTCATCTCGCCATTCACACTCCTGAGGAACTGACATAATATTCATTTTCCCTTGGAAGTCCTATTCAGCAGACCGGATGGCAGAAATGAATATGAAGAAGAAGGACCAAAGACAAAGAACTGTGGGGAAATACTCGGCCACCAGAAAAATAAACTGTATATAAGGGGACCCCACAAAGGACTACATTAGTGAACAGAGGGAGTTACAGTGCGATAGAGGCCGTAGCTAAGGTTCACCCAGTGCCAGTCCCAGGTCTTGACACGGAACTTCCGATTGCTGGCTTGCCTAAAGTTTTTGTTCTGTAATTCTTTAATTAATAAAAATATTTTATTAATTGGAATTGACTGGACATTTATAACATTACTCATCATTTATTACAAATGCCAGTGGTCTTCCCTCTGATGTTGCTATGTTTTTTTGAAAGCTGTTGTTCCAATCTTGGGTGAAGAGAGATGGCGGAGCACTCCTGTGTTCTGCCTTGTGTTTGTGTCTTGGTGTGAAGATAAGTTTAGGGAAAAAAATGCTCTGAGTGTTTTTCTCTAAAGAGAGAGGGCTTTAATATCTCCTTTTTGTTCTGCCAACGAGAGAAATGGATACCAGGGGATGAAAGTGGGGGGGTGTGGTGGTGCAGAATTAAGTTTATTTATTGAGTTTATTGTGTGAAAAATGGGAAATGATTAATTCATGTTCTTATGGATAATTATGAAATGGAAACTGTAACATACTGTATATGTGTGTATGGAGTTAAAATGTAGAATGAAACTCATGTTATAACTTACTGTACTGTGTATGTGGGACAGGGATATGAGAGTCTNTAATATCTCCTTTTTGTTCTGCCAACGAGAGAAATGGATACCAGGGGATGAAAGTGGGGGGGTGTGGTGGTGCAGAATTAAGTTTATTTATTGAGTTTATTGTGTGAAAAATGGGAAATGATTAATTCATGTTCTTATGGATAATTATGAAATGGAAACTGTAACATACTGTATATGTGTGTATGGAGTTAAAATGTAGAATGAAACTCATGTTATAACTTACTGTACTGTGTATGTGGGACAGGGATATGAGAGTCTCAGCACGTAGTGTGACAGTTGGTTGAAACAAAAGGCAGGAACCCATCCCAAAATAGACAAAGAATGAATAGGGATTGCTGGAGAAGAGACATCAAGATAAGGAGGAAGAGTCATCAATGCAGAGGGCTACACCCTCCTCGGCCATCAGAGCATCGTTATCCTTTTCGAGGGACATTAATCAACCAAGAGGTCTGCAAAACTCGAAGTTAACACCTAGCCGGACAGAAATAAACTCCTTTCAGCACAACCGGAGACACCCATGGATTTGAATAGCTCGCCTGTGCACAAAGGGACATGTGGGGAAATATTGCCAAGGGCAGAATAAAGGGTCTAAAAATCAAGCCCCGAAATGGGCAAATTTGTGAACTCAGGGGGAGACAGCAGACGGCCAGGTTCTGTGTCTCCTTCAGAGTTCACCCTTGGCCTTTTCCCAGGTAAAACCGTCAAGTATATTTCACTGTTGGTGGGTTTTTACCGAAATTCTGTGATTCGATCTTTTGATACCGAAATTCTGTGATTCGATTTTGTGATAATAAACCAAATTATTATTTTAATTGGAATATTGTACTGGCATTTATAACAATTGTATAATGGTTTGTTCCTTGTACCCCGTTTTCCCCAGCTGGTTCAGTCCTGGAATTCCCCGAGTTATATAACAGTCAGTTATATGTCAGTCTTTTCCCTCTGTCTATGTAAACCACTCCTACTTATCCCTGTTTGGTCTGTGTAAGATCACCCCATGGTTGTACCACTCCCTGAGCCGATCTCATTTGTTAATACCACCTCACCAAGCCCCTCACCACCTCGGTATAAAACCCTGTGTCAAGGAGCCTCCTTGGCTCAGTCTGAGCATCCTGCAGGTGGTGAGGTGGTTTCCAGTTGCCCTCAATAAATCCCCTGTTGGTTTGCTCGACTGGTTCCTCCTTTCATTTCTCCGTCCTTGTCAGCACACCTGCACCAGCCACAGAGATCCTCAGGAGCCAAGGACCCACAGGGATCCGCCCAGCCTGCGCCTCGCTGGCTGATCCTCAAGCAAGTGCTGCCGGTGCCTGAGCTGGTCTGGCAGGCAGAGACACCATGGTCTCTATCGGCACCGCGACAGCGCGGAAAAAAGTAAAACTGTTGATTACCAAAGCAAGGTACCCAAAAAGCACAAGAAAAAAATAAAATTGAACCTTACACCACACCCTCGCCTCTCCACGTGGCCAAGAGGCAAAGATGGCAGCTGCCTTTCTATGTGAGGGTAGGAGAACAGAGTTCACAGCATCTGAGAACATGTTGGATTTCTGGCATGGTTCTTCTCCTCACAGCAGGTGAAGTTGGTGGAGTTTAATGTCCTTTTTTTCACTGGCTTCGTCTTTCCAGGGTTCAAACCAGCCAGAGCTGCCCTGCTGGTTCCCTGGGCTGGACAGAGAAAAAAAAGAAGAGAAAGAAGAAAGGGAGGGAGGAGAGAAAGAAAAGAAAGAAAGAAGCATCTTCCAAAAGATTTGCCAGGGGAAAAGCCTCCAGGCCAGGGGAAGGGAAACAAACAAAAACTCTCAAGGTTCTTGCCTAGTTCACAAAAAGGCAATGAAGTAACAATCCATGTATCCTTGGCCATGACAGAGAGAGACTGAACAGAGCCTGCCGTGGACCCCAAGGCTCCCCACCCCCGTCTCCATCGTAAAGCTACAGCAGTCGTTTTCTGGGCATAAAGCAGGCAGTTAGGAAATCAAGTACGATCATAAAATCACCCCAAGACAGTTTCACAGCACACCATTGTGAAAAATGAGGTTCGCTTTTGTGCTAATTTTAAGAAATAGGTTTAATAAAAAAATAAGACAATTAGGAGACAGAAAGCAAAGGGTTAATACAGTCGACCTGGTACCTCAGCCCACCAGGTGTCTTGGTGCTCAGCCAAGAGCACACCCTCCTGTCTTGGAGAGATTCTTTAAATACCTTTTCTATTACATCAGCCTGTTGCATATGCATGAAGTATTATGCATTTTCATATTTTTCTAAGAGCAGTTTAGCATGGCCACTCCTTGGGTCCACCTTTTTAGGGCATGCGTGTTTCTTGGCTGTGGTTTTATTATCACCTCCAGTTTGGTTTGTCGTCCATGCTTTCTTCAGATGGCAAATGCTGATCAATAGCAGCGTCCTTTTCACATATCCATTGGATGTTATCCCAACGAAACAGACAATTTAATTGCAAGCATAACTATATATCAGCTATCCAACTACCACATCTAAGCAAAACCCATAAAATCTATATCCTTACAGCAGAGTTATTTTAACATTATGCATATAACATTCATTTTAGTATTTGTGAAAAACCAGTACTATAATATATATCTATAACATCATCAAATCCTCTTGGGTCACAGGATGAGAAAACAGCTCGCACAGGCTACCACTGCAAAGTGGTGGCTACCTGCAGTTTTAAGCTCTAGTGCGTGCAGCTGTGAGCAAAGGGAACTCCCACCCAAATCCAACCCTGTTTTCTAATTCCCTGACCTCTTTTCTCCCAACACATGTGGTCTTTTCCCAGAGTTCCCTGTGAGTAACCCTGTAATACTCCAACCTTGCCTGTAAAAACCTTGGACTAGGCTTGGATGGAAAAATAGTTTATAGATTTGTCCAAGATTTGCAAGCAATGAATAAATGGGTGACTGTACGGCAGCCAGTAGTTCCTGATCCTTCAACAATGATAATCATGTTGCTTTGGCTAGTGCCAAGGGGTTTACAGCAATCGAGATGTGTGAAGCCCTTGTCCTATTCTGGTGTATCTGGAATCTCAGTACATTTTTGCCTTCACCTGGGAAAGGAAACAATTCACATAGACTAAATTCCAACACACCTGGTGGTTGTGTTATAAAATGTGTGTTCCACATAAAAGAAATGTAGAGCTATCAGTTCAGAGGTTCAGCTGTGCCTAATATACTCTTGTGCCTTATTATCATCCTACACCAAAGGCTCTTAGTATGCACAGAAGTATCACCAAGCCCCTCTTTCCTGCTCAGTGCAGCCTGAGGTTATGTCCCTGTGAGCTACCAGGCTCCCCTCTGAGTTCTGTGCCCCACAACTCGGTGGTGTGCAAACCCCACCACACAGCTCTCTGTGGTCCAGCAGCTATGGCAGACCTTTGGAGTGGCCAGAGACCAAAACTTCACATGGGCTAATACTTAGAACTCAGAAAAAAAAACCTTGTGGTTAAACCTGGGTAAGGCTCCACACAGGTTCCATATGAGGCAAAGAAATTATTTCACACATTGCAAAGCCTGGGGAACGTGAAGGGTGTCTCCTTGTCCTTCTAAGATGGTGTAATAAATGACAAGCCAATTCTAAATTAATAAACGATTTTATTAATTTTAGAAAAATCAATGAACACAATTTTGGGTAAACCAACAATCAAAGAATCAGTGTTGAATTCCAGGATCGGCACTGAGTGAACCTTAGCTGCGGCCTCTATCACGCTTTCGGTTCTGTGAGCCCAGTTTTTTCAGTTTCTTTAGTGGGACCAAGTATTACTTCATGCTTTCTTTGTCTCTTCAGTTTTCTTTCATATTCATGGAGATTCATCCTCACCATTGGGTCAGTTGAAGAGTTCTTCCGTGGGGAGATGAATATTGGATGGGCTTCTGGGAATTGTGTATTGAGATGCGTGCTCCTGCTGGTGGAGCAAGGCCCATCTTGGTGGTAATGGTTGGGTTGTTCACAATCCCATCTCCGGAGAGGACCCATCTTCCTTGGACCCCCTCTCCTTTTCTCTTGTAAATTCAGTCATTCCCCAGTTCCTGGCAAGGGTCATTCTCCAATTCCCGAATCTGTCCACACCCAGTCTCATATGATTTTACCATTTATTTCAAAGGGCACAACTTGATTTATATTATACATACATTATGAACACAAATTATCCCACATCATTTATCACAATGGAATAAAGCACTCCTGGCCCAAGTGCCACAATTTCTGCAGAGATGAATTTTCACTACCAGGGGCTGGAAGACTGCAGGTGAGGAGGCAGCTGGGAGGGGACACAGCCAGGACTGCTGACCCTTGCTGATCAAAGGGCCATTCCAGACCATATGGCATCAAGCTCAGCAATAAAAGCTGAAGGAAACTTGGGAAAAGAGCTAAGAAACAGGACTCAAAGTACTGCTGAACTTATTACAGAAGTAGAGCTAGAGGGCTGCAGGTCAAGGCAGGACTCTGAAGGAGGAAGAGATAAGGGTGAATATAAGTATGCAAGACAGTACAGGCCTGTGCTAGCCCATCATTAAGCAATGTTAAGCATAGTTAAGCAATGTTATGAAGAAACATAGATATTGTTGTTATGGTTCTTATTGCTTAAGCAAGTAATTATTTTTAGCTCATGCTTGAAAGGTATATAAACCAGCAGTGTGTTCAATAAAATCGGCTTCATGATGCAAATTATGGAGACCACATCTCTTCAATTGCCCAAAAGGAAACGAACCAGTGAAGCCCAACTCTTGTCTGTATTGGAGGCTGAAGGGAACTTAACAGGGCACAAGTGGCAAAAGCAGCCTATGACAGCCAGCCCAGAGGCCCATGTATCCCTTGGCATAGACTACGTCAAGGGATGGTAATTCAAGGACCCAAAACATTACTGCTGGGACTTTGGTGTAGCTGCTGTGGGTACAGAGAAAATTAAGCAGCTGTCTCCCTTGCCTGGTCTCTTGGAGGATGCCTTTGTTGTGGGGTTGCTACTTGAAGAACAGCAGGTGCTGCTGGCAGCAATAACCCAAAGCCAGGGTCTCTATATGGAAGCTGGAACAGAGCAATGCACAATATGACCAATATGGTTAAAACATACATTCTCCTCTTTATTCCCAAAATGGCTGGTTTTATACAGTGCAAAATAATTTACAGTTGCAGGTGCATTTTTATTGGCATTCAGTGTGAACAAGAATGTAAACTTTCTCAGTTTAAGGCAGCTACCGTGTGTGTGATAGATAAGGACAGGCGCTCGGAAGATCTCGTGATGTCACGGACAGATAAGGACCCTCCCCCCGTCTCTCCGGTGGTGACCCCTCCTAACCCCATTGGCTTCCCACCAACCACTGACCTCTGAACCCTGTGCCCCCCTCTGACGTAGTAAAGACCCCTTAGGCTATTTAACCCCAGGCCTCTTCTAATAAATGGCCATTGCCGTCCACCACATTGGTGTCTGCGTGTCAGTGACCCGAGTGGCTCGGGAAAAGGTCGAGCCGCCGTGCTGGCTTTCTGAAACCAGCTCGCCTGCCTTTCTACCGAAAGGCAACACTACCGTGATTTCACTCTAATTGTCCTATCTAAAGCATGCACACACCTTAAATTCTAACTGCACCACAAGTTTATCTACTTCTACATGGGCCCAAATCTGAGGCCTAGCAGGCCCAAAGCTGAAGCCCAGTTCGGGATAGCTCAAACTTCATTCCATAACACATCATGCTCCTGCTACAATAACCCAGTGTCTGACACTTCCTGGTTCCCTGCAGTGAGCTGAATGTCAGCTGGAGAGACAAGGAGTGATCAACAGGACCCACTCACTCTTTAGCCACTGCATATGGCCACAGTTAAAATTTGATGGAGTAGAGAGACAGAAGTGGGCTATCATGATCTCAGCAGCAACAGCACTGCCATGTGTTGCTGTCCCAGTTGTGCTGGAGCTCCAGTACCAACTAGAGTCCAAGCAGCCCAATGGAATGCCACAACTGATATTCCCTATGTTTGTCTCGGTCCTTGTGGCAGCAGAGTACAAGCCACAGTTTGCTGTTACATGAAGGGGTATCCAACACATCAAGAACTGACTGTCCTAGGGGTGGAAACACAGCCTTACCATTTGTCACAGACTTATTCAGGCTGCACTGGAACAGGTTGATGCTCCTGAATGTCTGCATCATGCTGATAACTTCGTCACTACAGATGCAGACGAAGGACTGAGACCACCTCTCCTCCAGATCTTGGTGAGGGGACTTGTGGATTGAAACCACAGGAATCCAAGAGTGAATACACTGCCCAGGAGCAGAGAGTCCCTGTCTCTGGCTGGGAGGGTGAAAGGATGATCACAGTTACTGCACCATGTGGATTCAACAGCCTGCCAATCAGATCCATGGAGTACAGAGCTTCAGGGATACAGAATATGCCCTAATGCCATCAGGGTAGAAGGCCTGCATCCCTTGGGGCAGTGCTTGCAGGGATCACTAGCCCCTCAGTGTCATGTCAGGATGTCAATGCCCAGCAATGTCATGTCAGGATCCATACAGTTGCTGGGAATGGGAATTTTCCATTGTGCTCCATAAGCAGTGCTGCTGCAGCTTGGTTTGAAGAGAGAATTCTGAGTGGACAGGGAAGAAACAGACAGTAATCTTAGCTTTATTATACATACCTAAAGGTTACATTACAATGGTAAGGTGCATGAGCCTTATGATAATACATGGATATCAGGAAAATTAATCCACAAACACCAGAGGTTTATGACCAAAAAGGAGACAGAAGAGTTTGGTAACTTTATTTGAATAAAGGGAGAGGTCACGAGGCGCTCTCAAGATTTTTAGAGGATGCAGCCTTCTTTTTATCCTAATTTCCCGGTTGCATTTCCCTCTCTCTTCCCACATTGGCTGAGGTACTTGAGAGGTACAGACTTCCCAAAATGCTTAATATCCCCTTGTAATGTATACTCATTCCATTTTTCTTTTTTCTTGTGTCTCTGTTCTTTTTCAGTAAATCCAGAGATGTAGCAGTCGTGAGTGAATAACAATCTGTGTCAATTAATGGAATTCCTGTGAGAAATGACCCCTCACTTTAAAATTGTAAAATTGTAAAATTGTAAAATTGTAAAATTGTAAAATTGTAAAATTGTAAAATTGTAAAATTGTAAAATTGTAAAATTGTAAAATTGTAAAATTGTAAAATTGTAAAATTTGTAAAATTATTAAACCTTAACAAATACAACAGAGGACTGAATAAGGAAAACAGGCAGCACACTGGGAATATGTGACCAACTGTCACGTGCTCACCCACTAAATGGCTGTTCTGCCTTTTATAACCCTGGTGTTGCATCAGGCAACCCTGGCTCCTCCCCAAGTCTGTCAGTCCCAAACTCTTCTTCGCAGTCCATTGGTGGAGACTACTTTCTTGCAACTTGGTTGGAGATGAGCTGTTGTTATGCGTGTCTCCCTAGAAACAAGCTTTCACTATTCCCAACTGCCCCATGCAAGGGGAACATGTACATGCCCTCTCTCCACATCTGGGACAGCCCAGGCTGTCTGGTAGCAACTATACAGAGGGGGTAAAGGAGACTACGGGGAGAACAGAGGACATCTGAACAACAAAGTACAATAACATAACCATACATCAATAAACCTTCTCTTAACATAGACATAATATTCAGCCCTTATAATTGTGAGAGCAAATCATCACATCACCCACCTATAACATTCCCCCTATTGCTTCTTTCACCTCTCAGTATCTAGCCTTACCTACCATCAGGCCCACAGTTTGTTTGTAGACACCTGCTTCTCATTCCTTTCATGGAGAATCCACACAGGGTGAACTGCACAGGGCTGGGAGGAGGTACAGCAGCAGCTGGCGGCCCTGAGGCCACTCAGTGGTTTTGAAGTCACTCACAGTGCACAGGGAAAGGTGACTGTCCATGGACTGCTACATGTGAACTTCAACTTCCCTCTGCTGCTGTCAAGCTTAATGTACAAGATTGGAAGGAGTGTTTGCTCCTCTGATCTAGCAGGTAAGAGGTAGAGAGGAAGATGGGCACAGCAAGCATACTGTGATTTGGAGAACAGAGGTCCATGAGCCAGCTTTGCAGTTTCATCTCTGCACATGTGACTGTTGGCTCTGAGCCTCTTTTGTGTAACCAATTGTTGGAGATTAGGATTGCTCCTTTTGTTTTCTTTCTCAGGGATTTTTTCCCCACATGTTGCTAGGAGACAAAATCAACTGGTACTTAAGAAAGACAAAAAAAGTTGCCAGGGTTCAGGGGAAGGGTGGAGCCAGCTACTCTTATCATAGCTGAGGGGTTTATCTTTGGGGAGCAGAGATACCAGGAGATTTGGGCCGGGGGAAGGGGCTGGATGCAGCTCCTAGCTCTCCCTCAATCTCTCGGCATCAGAGGGAGACAGGCTTTGATTGCTGGGGGGAGAATTCGCCACCACTGTGAGGCTCTGTCTCCTGCTGTCTTCTACCATGAGTGAAGCTCTGCTTGTGGGAGTGGCTGATGCTCTGGGACCTTGTTAACACCCTACCTCACTAAAAAAGGACTTTCACTGTTATAAATACATATTATATGATTTTTTTTTGCAAATATTAAATGAATACTATATGTGTTCTGTTAGAAAATTATGTTGTATTCATGTAGTCTATTTTAGTAGTGTGATAAATATAGTTTTTAGACCATAGTATAATATTAAAATAGAAACTATGTAATGTAAAATGCTTTTTATTAGTAGCCCAAAGAAAAGAGGGACAGTTAAAAAATTCCTCACATCATCCTATCTGGATAGAGATAACAGCAAGGACAACAAAGACTCCAAAAAGAAGAATTTATTGCCTCTGTTGTCAAGGAATTTGCAAATTTGTGGAGCCAAAAGAAAATTTACTAGCAAGATAAAATGGTGGGAGATGTTATAAACGCCAAATTCAATATTTCCAATTAAAATAATTTGGTTTATTAGAACAAACGATCAAATCACAGAATTTCGGTAAACCCACCAGCAGCAGAGATACTTGACGATTTTGCCCAGGAAAATGCCAAGGGTGAAATGCCTGTGAGACACAGACCTGGCCGTGCTGCCTCCCCTACGGTTCATGAATTTGCCCGTTTCGGGGCTTGGTTTAAATACACCTTATTCCCCCTCTGGCAATATTTCCCCATATTCTCCCTTTGTGTCCGTGTTAGCTGTTCAAGTCCATGGGTGTCTCCGACCATGCTGAAAAGAGTTCTTTTTCTCTAGCCAGAGTGTTAATGTTCAGTTTGGGTTGGTCTTTGTGGCTTATGAAATAATCGATATATGGTTAATGACTTTCACAGGAGCCAGGGGTGTCGGCCAGCGGCGTTGATAGTCTGTTGATGGCCCATCCTGCTGAGACTCTTCTCCCAACGCCCTTCATTCATCCTTTTTCTATTCCTGAACAAGATGATCTTGGGCAGTGCCTGCCTTTTTGTTTCAGCGTGATGATGGGAGAGCTATGGGGAGCAGCCCTGTAGCTCAAGTAGACAGATATCCCATACACATATACAGAAGTTTACAGTTTTCAATTCCTTATTTATCATAAGAGCATGAATTAATCATTTTACATTTATAACAGGGGAGAACAGTTGAAATTAAACAGAAACATCTGTTATAAATGCCAGGACAATTTATTTCCAAATTAAATAATTTGGTTTATTAAAATTCAAATCACTAATTTTAGATAGAAATCAAATCAATGAATTTAGGCATTATACAAATATTAACAAAACCCCTACAAACAGCGATACCTACTTGACAGATTTTGCCTGGGAAAATAGCCAAGGGTGACCCTTACACACAGAACCTGGCAGTCTGCTGTCTCTTGCTGGGTACACAAATTTGCCTGCTTAGAGACTCGGCTTAAATACCCTGTATTCCCCCTCCGGCAATGTCCTTCCCATAGTTTCAGTTAAGCACCGGTGATTATGGTGTTTGAATAGAGTCCCTTGTTCGATGTTACAGTGTTAATGTCCGGATCAAGTCCTTGCTTTGAGGTGATTAACGGCAGCAGCGGATGGTTTTCCGTGCATGTCGTCAGGATGTTGGTTGGAAATGTCAATTGTCTTCTCAGGGATTTTTGGATGTTCTATCCTCACCTTCTATTTGGGGGACAAACTACCAAGGTGCTTAACAGGAGTTCGTGAGACCTGTGGACTGAGCCCGTACACATCTATCATACATCATACATTATACAATATATTACAGTTTCCAGTTTAATTTTAAAAAACCCCATGAATTAAACATTCCCATTTTTCACACATCTAAAGTTGAAAGGAATGTTTGAATCATGTATGAAATTTATGAATATGCAATAACCTATTGTTTTTAAGGAGAAGACCATTTGTTAGCAAGCTGTGCCATGGGGTGGAAACGCCAGGCACCCAGACGTCTGTCACTTTTGCCTTTTTTAAATGTCTCTTATTGTCTTTTTTTTATTATTAAACTTTAAAAATTTTAACAAAAGTGAACTGTGTTTTTCCCATTCACCATCTGCTCAGGTGCCTCAGGGGAGGCCCTGAGATCCCAAGCCCCTTCCCCCTCCAAGGGAGCCTCTCCCAGCTGTGTTCAGGAATCAGGCTGCCTCTGCCCAGCCCCACCCTGTTTCTGCCACTGCTCCAGGACTTTTCGCTGCACTGTAGCCCCCGCCCCTGCCTGATGGAATGCTCCGCAGCCCCTGCTGCAGCTGCAGAATTTCTGATACATCTCATTTATTACTTTGGGATCTGCTCACCTCTGCCATTCCTGCTGCTGCTCAGAGGTTCCTGCTACAGCTCCTTTCACTGTCCCGAGGTGCATCGGGACCGGCTGCTTCCCGTGAGTTTCCATAGGAAGCCCCTTCTCCATCCCCTCCGCCAGCCCGCCCGCCATTGCCGTGTGGAGAGAGGCGGCCGAGCTGGGCCACAGCGCCCCCTGCAGCCGCGGGGGAATCACCGCACCCGCCCTGCCCGGCCGGGAGCCAGCAGCGCCCCTGCCGGCTGTGCCCGGAACTGCACCAAAGGGGAAGGTGCCTGCAGCCGGGGGAAGGCTGGCACTGGGTCTCTGTGTCTGTTTGTTGTTTGCTTGCCTTGTTACACACACACACACACACACACACACACACGAAAAGAACTGCTATTCCTTTTCCCACATCTTTGCCTGAAAGCCCTGTAATTTCAAAGTTACAATAATTCAGAGGGAAGGGGGTCATATTCTTCATTCCAAGGGAGGTTCCCACCTTCCTTGGCAGACATCTGTCTTTCAAATCAAGACACAAATGCCCTTTCCATTCAGTCCTCTCCATCTGTGCTGCATTCTATCAACCCCCAACAGGCTCACTAACCCCTCCAGATCTCTCATGTTTTTTTGTTTTTTATTAGGCACCAGAGATTCATGGTACTATGAAGGGATGTGTCCTGCAACAGCCCTGCTCTCCCCCTAGGGGCAGAACAAAGAGGAGGAAAAGATTTACAGTAAAAGCAGTGAGCAAATCTTTATTATGAAACTCACATTTCTTGCTGTCATCTGCCTTCATGCACAGGATATGCAGACCAGAAGTCTTCCTGCCTGGATGGGGAACAGGAGTACAGCTTGAACTGTGATATATGGTACTCCTTCAATAGATGGCAATACAAGGGGTTAAAAACCGCTTTGCAGGCTCCTGTTTGTTTAGATTAACATCTTAGTGCTGCACTGAACAAGAAACAGTGCAGGCAAGCGCTGAAGACAGAACCTGGAAACCTGGCCTCTGTGGAGCAGCCCATAAGGAATCTGTGAGACCGGGCTGACTTTACCAGCAGTGCACCTGCTGGAGTGCTTGCAGAAAGCAGAGAACACTGCAGACAGGTGAACACAGCATGTCCCCAGGGGTGATACAGGCAGGCGGATGGTGCCACTCCCCAGCTGCAGCAGGGAGTGAGGTAAAGTGGCCCATTCCCAGGAGCTCTCAAGACACCAGGCCCTAGCATCATCCTTAAACAGTGCTGGGCTGTGGAGCAAGGCAGTGCTCCCTGTAGAGTGCCCTGTGCTGGCTTTTCCAGTGGCTGTGTTTCACAGAAGCAGAGAGTAGTTGCAAAGGAGTTTTTAAAGGCCATCTATTCCAAGCCCTGTCCTATAAGCAGGGGCACTTTTCACTAGATAAGATTGCTTCATGCCCTGTCCAACTTGGCCTTGAACATTTCCAGGGATGAGCTCTGTCTTGGTTTGGCAAGACAAGTGTCTCTCAGGGAAAGTTGGAGCTCTCCTTGGAAAGGAGAATGTAAACCCCCTCCCTCCAAATTATTACAATTTTGAAATTAGGGGCTTTCTAGCTAAAATATGAGAATAGGAATAACAGTTATTTACTAGGAAAATTAAAAATGCAAATGCAGTAGTACAAAAAAACCCAAACAAGCAAGCAAACAAAAGTCCTAAAAAACCCTGACAGAGAGATATGACCTGACACCATGTTGTCAGGGTGTGGGAAGCAGTCCAACTAAGTCTTCCTGGAGTAACAGATGTTGTTCTGCGGAGTAGAGATGGTCCTGTAGAAAAAGGGTCCAGTGCTGGCAAGATGGGTCCACTCTTCCTCTGAGAATTCATTGGAAAACAAGCTGCTTGGTGTTTCTACATCTCAGTTTTTATCTTGGTAGGAATGGTTGGCTGCCCCATCACTGGGTGGAGCATCTCAGAATGGGATGATGTAGTGTGTCATGTCATTGGTGAGCCTTAATGGCCCATTAACAGAAGATATTCCACCCAGAGGGTGGACAGTGGTCAAAGAGATAAGAAACACTGTCCCACTTGGTTTTAACAGCTGCTCTATTATCAGAAGGCATCTGCCCCCTCCCCCCTGGAGTTACAAGAGATAAAGAAAAAAAATCTCCCCAACTGGTTTAAACAGATGAAGTAGAATACACATTTTTTGGTTACATAATCCAAGACAGGCTGCCACAGCTTCTCTGAGAAAATTGTGGTTTACTACCCTCACAATAAGGAAATACTAAAGAAATCTATTCTAACCCTGGCCTTTGGCAGTGAGGAGCCCTTCCACCTTGTCCTGTCCCTCCACCTTTGTCCCAAACCTGTCTCCAGCTATGCTGGAGTCTCTTTAGGCACTGGAAGGGGCTCTAAGGTCTCTCTGGAGCCTTCTCTCTTCCAGGTGAACACCTACGGTTCTCCCAGCCTGGCTCCAGACCAGAAGGTCTCCAGCCCTGGGACCATCTCCCTGGTGACTTCTGGACTTGGTCCAACAACTCCACATCCTTCTTATGCTGGGTCCCCAGGGCTGGAGGCAGCTGTGCAGGTGGGGTCTCACCTGAGTGGGCAGAGGGGCAGAATCCCCCCTTCACATGCTGCCCGCACTGTTTGAACCCAGGTAAGCCACGTCGCTATAGCTAAGCACTATCAGCACCTGCAGACTAGTCAATACTATGGGCTAAGGGAGCAGCAAATGAACGCGGTATGGAAATAAAGACCGCAGGAAGGGCGAGACACGGCCTGCGGAAACATAGCTGGTGCTGTGGCTATCCCTTCCCAGCCACAGCCGGGCTGGGTTGCAGCTGCCGGGGCGCAGCAGAAGCGGGGCCTGAGGGCAGGGCAAGGCTGGACTGGACAGCAGCGTCCTGCAGACCCCGCGGTGGCAGTGAGGAGGTGCTGGAGCCAGGCTAGCGGAACGGCACCGGCGGTTCCCGGTCGCTGCCCACGGTGCTCGAATTGGACGGGCCTGGCAGTAGCTCCTCGCACCCGAGGGCTTGGGGGCGATCTGTTACGGTGAGCGGCACAGACCCTCCTAAGGCCAAATGCAACGCCCAGGAAACGGTGAGATGGCGGAGCCTCCGTGATTCGCGAGTAGCCCAGGGTGCGGGCGAGGCCGGCGTGAGCGGCCCCTTTAAGAGTAAGAGCACCACAGCAGCACCAGTCACGGCAGCGGCCGCTCTACGCATGCGCAGATCTTATTCCTGCGACTTATTCGGTGCCGTCGGAACACGGGTTGTGTGTAAGGGGTGGGGAGTCGATTTGTAGCGCGCTCGCGCATGCGCAGGGCAAGGCCCCGCCGTGCGCTTTGTGGCGCTGCCGGAAGCGGGTGTGGGCCGAGCGCAACGAGCGGCGCTCCCGGTCCCGTGTGGCCGCGGCCCCCTGGCGCCGTCGGCCTGAGGGAGCGGCGCGCCCCGACATGTCTGCCGGGCTCTCGGCGCAGGTAAGACGGCCAGGCTTCTCGCCACGGCGCTGTCGAGCTCGGCCCGCTTCGCCGCCCGCGGGGCCNGCCACCGCAGGGCGGGCGGAAGCGACTCTCGGTGACTCCACGGCCCAGGGCCCCTCTCGGCCGCTGCTCCGGTCTCGGGGTCGAACCCCGTTTCGGGTCCCTGGGAGGAGCGTGAGGTGGTATCCGCGCCCTTTCTCCCGTGTGGATCCTGCGAGCGGGTCTGAGGGATGGAAAAGTTTGTGTTGCTGTTTCCCTGCAGAGTTCGACCAACAGCCCACCGGTGTCTCTTGGGCTCTCGGTATTCTGCTTTCCTTGTGTCATTTGGTCTCCCAGCCCAGTTGATAGTAAATCCTGTTTATTTGGCAAACAGTGGACTGCAGCGAGCCTTCTCCTCGGAGTAAGGGGACTGTTCGTGCTGGAGTGTCCTTCCTGCTTGAGCAGTTTGGAGCCTTCACGAGAAACGGGACTGACGAATAAGTGCCAATGTAAAATAAACTGTTGAGTAAAAAAATTTCTCAGTCGAGGGCATTTTCAAGTGCATTGAATAGTTTTTTGCACAAATGAAGGGTTTGAAAACTTACTGCTTTCTCAGGTGACCTGCCCGGAACATAATTTTCTCAAACCTACTGTTACAAATGTGAGTGATAGTGAGAAGCAGAGTAGTACTGATGGCTGAGTAATAATGCTTGAAAGCAGAATAATAGCCAAAACATACAAAACTGACTGATGTTTTTTCTTTCTTATGGCTCTGCTCATCTTCAGCTGTAACAGTATGCAACTTCTAGGCAGTGGCCTTTTCTATAGCAGGTACCCTGCCTCCTGCTTCGGCCAGGCTGTGTCCAGCAGTGTTCCTGGGAACTGAGGAGGCGATGGGGTCCATGAACTGGGAGTGCTGGAGGTAGTGAGACTGGAGTCCTGTGGCTTAAATGGCACCTTATGTTTGAGAATCAACCTGTTGTGCATTCATGTATTACCTTCTGCTACAGTAATGCAGTAAAATCTGACAAATTTATTTTCTCTGGGCAAGGGCAGCCATGATTTTCTTCTCTGACCCTTAGCAGTCTGTGGCTGAATGGCTTGGGAAAGGATGACAAAGGTTTCTGTTTTTTTTGTGTGCCTCATCTCTTCTTGCCTTGAATATAGACTTCAAAAAAATAATAGTAACCCTGACATGCATATTTTTTATTCTTTAACAAAATACTTAAAATACCAACTTTCTGCTGATCTTTTTCAGATAGATCTTCTATTTAGTTCTTGCTATTTCTATTTTTTGCCTGCTCTCTGCTCTGGCTGTTGTCCTTTACACACAGTGCATGCCTTAGGCAGAGCTGACCTGTTAGATGGCTCCAGAGGTGAGCTACCAGGAGGGCTGTGCTTCCTCAGGCCTGGTAGACCTAATACCAGAGGTGCAGTTAGTCTCAGCTAGATCTTACTCGATTTTTCCAATGTGAACTTGGAGAGCAGTGGGACAGGTGGGCATATAGCAGCTGTTCATGCTCAGAATGTCACAGGACTGAGAAAAATTGTCTGGTTTGTGCATTGGAGGAAGGTGAGTTGTGGCAGGATGACTTTAGGACAAGAATTATTTCCTCTAGAGAGCAGATGTTAGTACCGTTAGGTAGCAGAGGTCATGTTAAATGAGAAGGCTTTCTTTTTTACCAGGAAATACTTATAAAGCATATCTGATATCCCAGAACGTTGATGTAGACTTTTTTTTTTGTGGTTGCTTCTCTGGTTTAGGCTCAATTAGGCCTTCAGCCTTCCGTGAGTGTAGCAGCATGGAGATGGGTGGTGGTTGCTGCTCCCTTCTCCCAAAAAGCATCTCTTCTGGAGAAGCCGCTCAGGTGCACACACAGGCAAGGCACTGGGGTCCACACACAAACCCCACAGGAGCTCAGGGAAGAAAGGCAGGAAGGGTCTCCTATATAAAATTCCAGCGAAATTTATTTTGCAGACACACGCTGAAGGCTTTTAGTGGCAGAAAGATCAAGATTGAAGGAGTGCCAAGGGTTAAGTGTGGGGTCAGGAACCCCATGGTCTGAGGGCAGGGGCTGGTACAAGGGCAGGGTAATGACCTATAGGAGACATAAGGACAGAGCATCAGTTATACCACAACCAATAGGTAAACAGGGAAAGGAGAAATTTTGAGAATCAGGGACATATATGAACAATAGAGATAGGCAGGACCCATGGGCCAATGGGAAGAGCAAAACGGAGGTAAATTAACATAATGTTAATTTGGAGCACCATGGGGGAAGCTTTTTTGCTCACCCAAAACTATGAGGCTTTCCCAAAGCCTGTGGTAGATTCTTCCAAGGCATGGGCCTAGAAGCTTCCCTGGCAGGCTCAGGGGCCTCTGCACTTGAGCATATCTATGCTAATGGTCTTTGCATCTCTTGTACTACTAACAATTGTGTCTGCTCTGCTGTTTTGGTTCTAGTAAAAGCCAAGAAGGATCCACTTTTGGGACAGCTTCTTGTCTTTGTGCTTGAAGTTCTTTTGCTAGGAAGATAATTCATTTTACATCTGAAGCTGCTGCACACAAAAGACTAAATGTTCACATTTGCCCCCAGCACTTCCCTCCCTCAGTGCACATTTTCTGAGGAACTGCTCTGTACATAGGTATTGATTCCCTGAACACACTCCAAACACCTCAGCTTCAGACTCGGACCTTCTGCACATTCCTTCACAGTAACTGCAGATTGTGGCTCTGTTTAGTTCTCACTGTCTAACTTTAGAGATCCAGGAGTTTAAATATTTTGGCTGCAGCTGTTCATATTAAGTCTTTGGAAACTGGAAATAGAACTTTATTTTTTGAGGTTTATGGATTCACTGTTCTTTTATGTTCACTGGCTTCTCCAGTGTAGAATTGAGGATCATGGGTCTGCAATGCTGAGATATGCTGTTTCAGTGGTTTATATGGTGATAACTACTGAAGTTCCTAAAAATGAAACAGATTGGGAGGAAATACATTGAAATCCAGATTATTTACCACACTAGGGAATATTAGAATTAATGCTCAGTTTCATAATAAATGAATGTCTCCTTTGTTTTGCTGCTTTTAATGCTGGTGATTTCTTTCCAGGTCTGTCTGTGAGAGTGTGAGGATGTTTTATATAGTGCAGCCTCCAAGAACATAGTGAACATATAGCATACAAGAGTGTTTAAAACTGCTTGGTGAACAACAGGGGTTTATTTATTATTCTTCTCACCCCTCTTAATCAGCAATCTGAGAGTCCTTAATTATTTGAACCCAAATAAGACATATGTGACATGAAGTGTAAATATTCAGCTTCATGAAACTCGGGAGATGTTAGTTGGGCCAGTGAGGGTGTTTTATTAAAGCTGAAGTACAGAAGAATTGCAAAAACAGAAGTCAAAATCAGGTGTGATGTGACAGTTGCTTTTTTGGTCTTCAGTTTGCTGTTGCTTTTTCAGTAGTTACTGATAAATAGAGCGTCTTGGAAGGGAGGGAGTCCTGCTGCTGCACAGCATTAGGTGCTCTTTGTCTGAAGCAAGTTAGGAAGCTGTCAGTGTGTGGAATCTGTCAGGAGCATTGTCTTGGATATCACTGCAGAAACTTCCCAGCCTTTTTAAATTCATGTCCAGTTAGAAGAAGCTGCATCCTAGATAAATTTAGGGATACTTCAGTCCTAGCAGATCACAGCCATTTCTGTTTCAAATGGCTGTTGAACTGGAGTCTTAAATAAAAAGTAACTTCTAGTCCTTCCAAATAAAAACTTTAACTGCTTAATATTGGGGGGTGAATAGACTGATACCCTGATAAAACCCTCTCGTAAGGATTTTGCATCTGAGTCAATTACTTCTTTCAGTATTTCCTGTGTATTGCTAAAACTAGCAGGTTTCCTTTACAGCAAGACTAAAGGAAGCCTCAAATATTACCAAGATACAGGCTGATCATTAAATTTATGTATGACTGTCAGGCAGCAGGCTGGGAATGTGTGGTACGAGACGTTTTGGTTGTCCTGCTGCTAAACCTCTTCAGCATGGCATATTGTATCTGCTAAAAGTGTTACTCCTTGGAAGTGTGGAAGGGTCACCCAGAAGAGCTTTGTGTCTTTTCTTCATTGTGGCAGGGAGCTGCATGAGAGCAGGTGATTGTATCCTCATGTTCCCCTGTTCTAGTGCAATTAAGGTTTTCTAAAATGCAGCAGGGTTTGGGAATCCCTGTTCTTTGAATTCTTTCTTCTAGATGACAAAGTTCCACATAGACTTTGCCTGCCATTTTCTTCTGCACGCCTGGGCACGCTGCTCTGGAATTAGGATAGCCACAGTGAGTGCGCTATGCTTATCACACACTGATAAGCTCCTGCCATGAGCTATTCACTGCTAGCAGAGGGCTGGTGTGGAAATGACACGCTGTTTTATCAGTTCAAATCAGTTTATTTAAACCAATATTCCTCAAATGCTGATACAGGTTTACATGCTTCTAATGAACTTGTGTCTCAGGAGAGGAATGGAGTACTTCCCCTCTTCCCATGTGGGATAGAGGGTAGCGACTCTGCTCTGGGGGTAGAGGCAAAGTGCTGTGAGGTTGATAGAGGAGGGGAATCTTGGAAAGTGGATTATATCTCACTTCTGACCTTTCTGCTTTGACTCCAAACATATGCTAGAGACTAGGGTGGTGTTTAGGTGGGAAAGGGGGAGATGAAGCGTCTCTGTGGCTATAGGATATGAAAGGAAAAGATACCAGTATGGAAACCTACATAGTGAAGCTAAGCAGTGATTGAAACCATTACTGAGGATGGGGAGTTTGTTTGGATGTGGATGTTGTTTGGTATTTTGGTTTTGTGAGGGTTTGTTTGTTTGTTNACTTCTGTGTCATGGAATTTCTATTTTTCTTTAAGCCTAAGGGTTTTGACCACAGTCACATGAGCATTCCCCCTGCCTCAGTCCCCAGAGGAGGGAAGGTGCTTGAAGGATGTAGACATTGTACGTCCTGCAGGCTGCTGCTCTGCTGGTTAATTCACTATCAGATGAGCACATGTGATTGCTGCCTCAAACCGGGAAGGATGTAGTAGGAAGACAAGATCTTGCTGCCTCACTTTTCTGTCTCCCTTAAAGGGAATCATCAGGCTTTTTGCATAGATTTTGGGTATAAACATTTGGGGAGTGAGCTAACTAGGCAGATTTGTTTAAATAGGCTTTTCCCTAGGAATGTGTATTTCCAGGCCTGGCTTCTTGTTTGGTTTTGGGCTAATGAATGTCTAAGGGAAGTGTTCAAAATATTCAAAATATATATTCAAAATATAACTAACTGGCTCCCAAATTGTGCCAGTTAAGTGTAGTTGGCAAATGGATCTTGGAGTGCCATCAGTGACAGCTTGAGCTGCTCTGAGCTGTCTCTCTTCAACACCCATTGCTTTTTTCCTGTGCCAGCCCTGTTTTCCATGTTCATGTGTTCAACTGGCTCAGATACTGGATAAAAGACTGCTGATTCTGGTGGGAGAGGAGGAAAGGGAGATGGCGCAGTCCCAGTTCTGGTGGCTGAGGCTGCTGTGGTGCCACCTGCTTGAACAGCAGTTTAATGTTGTTGTGAGCCTGTACAAAGCATTCTGCTGTCAGAGAGATATTCCTGCCTCCTCTCTGGTCCTGGGTCCTCACTGATGTGTTGTGTTGGCACAGATGTTTCTCATCTGAGTTAGAGCAGATCTCTGGATATGTTTGATGTGTGAATCAAAACTGGCCATGTATAGTGGATGTCTCTGAGCTGCCCAGTGCAGTCCCATGACCGGTGCTGCCTCGCCCTGCCCGTTCCCGGGGTGGGGGATTCTGACCTGTCTCCCAGTCCTGCCCTGGTACAGCACATAGGTATTGTGTGTGCTGCTAGTGCAGCACGAGTCACTGCTCAGGACAGAAGGATACTGCTGCCTGAGAGGGACTGTGGGAGCACAGCTTAACTCCTGCTGCTTCTAATCGGCTCTCTTGACTGAGGTTTCACCACAACGCCAAAATACCCAGCCCAAGCTCCCATCACTGCAAAAACCTACTTAGTTCATGGTCAGCTCAGCTTCCTAATCTCAAATGGCAACGAGGGGAAATACACAACTGCAATTGTGCTAGGATTGTTACTGAAAGAAGAACTGTGTCTAGTTCTGAGAGCACTGCCTGGGAAATTTCCTAGTAGCTTTTCTGTCTGGAATCTGTGGGACAAATGTGCCTTTTTGTGGAGTGACTCTCTGTGTGTATTGACTTCACAATGATTTGAAATGCATCCCTGTGCCGTAGGTTTGGAACCTGGATGTACTGTAGTGAAACTGTAGAGTGATGCTGAGTTTAAGCTAGTGATGCACTAGCTTAGCCAGGCTTAGCCAGTCCCAAACTCACTACAAATAAAGGGCACCCTTCATTATCACTCAATTGCATTTTTCAGCTACCAGTTTTGAGTAAGGCCTGCTGTAGAAATACCTTACGAATGTAAGAGACTGAATTTTTGTCTTCTCGGATGGCTAAGGTGTTCCAGGTAGTTTCCTGGTATCTCTTTTTGTTTTGTTTGCTGTTGAGGTGAAAAAGAGAACAAGGGATGAATTCCTGCCATTGCTTCATGGGCAGAATACTTGTAGAACTGTTTTCTGCTTACCTGAAGATCTTGTGTAAATGAGAGCATCTTTCCTGCAAAGATGGTGCAAGCAGAAGTGTGAGGTGAAGTCACTTCTCAAGATAAAGTTTCTAAAATGGGCTGATAGTCTTGAACTGAAACTTGCTGTTATCTCTGTAATCAAGCTGTGTTAAAGCTTGTCTATGTAAAAAGCATACTAAGGTTGAAGAACAGCTCTTGGAATGTCTTCTGGATTGTCAAATGTATGAAATGGGTATACGCATCTTGAATTTACAAGGGTCTGGATTGTGATACACAGCTCCAGTTCTGCTAACTCATATCATAGATATTTTGACTAATTGTCTCTCTTTCTTCCTTGCCCCCCAGGTGTTGTTTGGATTGTAGCATAGAGGCACTATGTACTCAGAGTGGAGATCCTTGCACCTTGTCATTCAGAATGATCAGGGGAATACCAGTGTACTTCACAGCTATCCTGAGAATGTGGGGAGAGAAGTGGCAAATGCAGTGGTGCGTCCTCTTGGACAAGCTTTAATTACATCATCTGTTGGAAGCGAGAGTTTACTAAAAACAGACAAAGAAGTAAGTGTCTTTCCTTGGAGATGATACTTTTCCTCATGCAAGTGACAGTCTAATGGTTTTCTCTAGGCTCTTTTATTTTTCTCTCTTTATTGTCCCAAGTTTTATGAAGTGTGTTACATTTTTAGTTTTGTAATTTCCATAGGGTTTTTATTAGCAACTAGATCACAGCAATGGTGTACTTCATGACTTAGTAAATGTTTGTCTGAGCTACTGTACAAGGAAATTGAGGTTAAAGAAAACCAACCAAAAATCTCGAAACAAACCCAAGAAATTTAGCATTTAACACAAAGCCTTTCTAATTACCTTCAGTTTTGAAGTAGCAGTATGTGACTTCAAAAACAAGTCTTATAGTACAAGTATTTGTTAGAACTTGAAATTCTTTCACTAGCAGCTTTTGTGTATTCTGAAGAGTTCTCTTTACAGTTTATATTTAAGAGATTCAGGATTTAGAGAGTGATTTGCAATTTATTAGTATTCTTCATAATATCATGATACATGAGTTAGTTGTTTGGTATTTTCATGCAGGGTATGTTAAGAAGAATTGCACACACAACATAACTACTGTTTTGTTTTTGGGTGTTTTTTTTTTTTTGAGTTAGAACCAATGTGCTCTGACCGGTACTTACTTGTGCATCTTTATTTTTAATAATTTCTGTTTTGTGTTTGTTAGGTAAAATGGACTATGGAGGTGGTTTGTTACGGACTAACCCTCCCTTTGGATGGCGATACTGTGAAATACTGTGTGGATGTGTATACAGATTGGATTATGGCTCTTGTGTTACCTAAGGACTCCATTCCTTTACCTGTTATTAAGGAACCAAACCTTTATGTTCAAAGCATTCTCAAACATCTTCAAAATCTCTTTGTACCAAGGTGAGTGTGAGGGATTCCAAGCTATAGTCAGCAGGTAACCTGCCAGAAGACTCAGGAGGTGTGGAGGTTCTTGAGTAAAATAAGACTGCTATTGCTGCAGGCTTAGGAGGAAGGTGTTTCTCCAAACGTCTTTTGTAGTTTTGCAGTAGCAAATTGAGTTGTTACTGCTGTGGTTAGGTAATTAGAATCATAGAGAGCTTATATACTTGAATGCTTACTGTCCCAAGAGCTTCAAGATGTATCTTTGTTGGATGACTAGAGGGTAAGGGGAAAAGCAGAAGAGCATCACTGTGTGACCATGTACTTTTCACTGTGTAAAACTGAGATAAACTCAGAGCACATCATGTCAGTCCCAGCCCATGTTAGTCAAGATTTGCCCATGTTTGCGATATACTGAAGGATCTTGCACTAAGTGGCTGCTCTCTGCCTGCTTCTTGCTGCCTCTTAAATGTGCATGGTTATGCTGGCTGTCCTTCACTGGTAGTTTTGAAAGAACCCCATGGCAGACTGCTTCCTGCCTGGCATCCTTGGATGATGATATTGAGATAGACATGTTTCTAGGTCTTGTACTCAGCTGCATTGTCAGAGTGTGCAAATATCATTACCTTATTTATAGTTTATGGCAAGTTTACATGCTGTTGTTACACATATGGATTGGATAAATAAGATTAAATAATAGTGCCCCCTGAAAAGGTACTTAATTGCAGATCAATGTTTAGTATATCTCCATAACTATCAGATCATCTACTTTTATCAGTATTAAATATGTATCACTGCAGGTGGCCTTCAAAGTGCTCAGCTGCATTTGGGTCACTTTACTAAAGGCTTTGTTTATAAAGGACTTTGAATAATTATGTGTGCAAATTCAGAAGAGTTCTTTGCTGTTTACTGATAGCTTTAAAGTCTGCCACCTACTCTTAGCTGCTGTTGCTTTAAACTTGTAGTGAAAATGCATTTAATTCCCATTAAAGAATGGTCAAGGCAATGACATGAGTCTTGAGGAAAGCAAGCTTCTGAATTAGACTGCAGCAGGAGGTTGTCTCTAAGCTTTAATAAGTGCAGAATATGGTCTGCTGTCTGGGATCCTTTATTCCCTTGGCACAGCAGAGAAGGAATTCTTCACTAGTCCATTAAAAAGTTATTTCTGTGATCCCTTGCTTGCTTTCACATTGGGGGCCCTAGTAGCAGGCAGCTCAGTAGTACAGCTTCTTGCATGCTATTGGCACAAGTTTCTACTTCCCCCTTCTCTCCCACAATCATTGTTGGACCTTGATGAAGGTTGGTGGACTACACACGATCACTGTTGAATGAAATCATTAACACCTAGAGGCAAGGAGGGCTGAAAAATGATTATTTTAACATTGTCGCTGTAGTATAGCTGTACTATAGTTTTTCTTTCAAGAGGCTCTGATATGTATCTTAAACACTGCTGCTGTCAGCACTTGATGTTCAAGTCCCTACTCTCCTTTTAAGTTTTGCCCTCCAGGGAGCTGTGTTCAGAATTCACTACAGCAACAGGAGAAATTTCTATAGTGCAAATGAAATGCAGAACTGAGATGTGCACATCTGCCTTGAGTAAAAGCGAATATTCAGACTTGGGTGTCTGTGGTGGGGAAGAGGAGAATAATTTCTGAGTTTACCCAATTGATGCAGGTTGCTGATGCTGGTGGGCTCATGTAGAAAACTTATCAAGGAGCTGTTATAGCAACCTATATTGGACTGTCCCCTGGAAAAATCTGTTCTTGTGTTGAAGATATTAAGTCTTTATTATAAGCTTATGTCCTGTGGAAGATTGTGATTAAAATAACTTCCTTCTTTATCCTTGTTCTCTGGAAATGGTGTAGCTGTTGGTTTGGCTGCCTTTAAAGTGGTGGCCCTAGAGCTGTGAAGGCTTCAGGCATCGGACGGTGCTGTATAGGTGAGGTGTGAAATGCCTGAAGTCTGAAGTGGGCACTTCAATGTAAATGACATCCCAGGAGCTTATGTACACACATACAGAGCAGGTGCATATAGATTATTCTAGTGTGAATGCTCAGCTGAATCAAATGTTTAGATGTACAGTCCTTGAAATAGTGTGGTGCTGAAAAATAAAACTGTGAAGACTGGGTGAGTCAAGTTCCCTTTCCTCTGTCTGCTGCAGTGATGGGAGAGAGGGTTGTTTGCTTCCTTCCCTCCTGCATTGGCCTTCTGTCCACTCTGAAAAACCAAACACTTTGTTGACAAAATTGAATAGTCCCCAGACAACCCATAGAGTTTCCATTTCTGGCAACCCTAGAATATCCAAGAGGTCTTGAAGATGACTTAAACAGTAGCGGTTGTTGCTGCTGTCAGATAAAGTTTCAGTGCCACAAACACTGTTGGAAAGAAATATGAGAACTCTCTCCCCCCGTATTGCCTCTCCAGGAGAGTGGGGTACAGGTATCTGGGTCATCTGCAGCAGAAATGTCTGGAATTGTTTGAGAGACCATAGAACATATGACTGCCAAAGCATTTTTTTTTTGTATTAACTTCATATGCTTCTTGTGTAAAATCATGGGAACAGTACTTCTGAAGGAGTATGGCCAAAAGGAAAATAGAAATCTGTACCCCTATAAGTCTAGAAATAGTGCAAGCAGAACTTGCCACTGGGTCAACTTTGTGGACAAGAGGAAGTCATAGATGGATAAGAATCTTCGAGTTGCCTTTACAAGACTAGCACAGAAGTATCCTGTTAGCTTGCATATAAGCTCTGGCTTTTTACAGTTTCTCTAAATGATGAAGGAAACAAGTCTTGAAGCAGCCTTGGAAGCTTCAAGCTTAGGTTAAGCTTAGGTTAAGGATATCTAAGTTGAAACAATCTTCTCTGTTCTTACTCAGGCAAAAAATATTGATGTAATCAAAGCAGGGCTCACTTGTCCCAAAGCTTGTGCTACTGAGAGACCATGGGTTATGATTTGATAACCCATGATTTGCTAGTGCTTGAGCACTAGCATCAAGCAACCCACTGAGGTCCTGAACTGTGGCTAGTAGTGTGCAGTTTTGCATTAGGGATTATCTTGTCTCTAATCTTTTTTCCAGTACTGTAATACAACATTTATGCTGTCAAGATAAAAGCTAATAGTTTTTAGTGGACCAGCACATTCTTGAGGTTCTTGCTATGCAACCTGACTTGTGGGTTATATCACATTGAATATGTTTGGTGGGAATCTGGTAATACTACTTAGTAGTCCAGTGGAAGGTAATACTTCTATGATTTTTTTTTTATCATCCCTTCAGTGGTGGTAGGAGAGGACGAAATCATGCACAGGTTGAAATATGCCTTACATATACTCCACACTCTAATTTGTAATCTCTTTCACCCTTTAAAAATTAGGCTTCCTCAGGTTTTTTTACTGTTCTCAGATACTGTCCAGAATGTGTCATGTTACTCTTTTGTAGCTGTTCTGCATTTTCCAGACTAAGTGATGGGACGAGATGGTGCTGTTTTTTGCTGCTTCTGCACAACTTTGTGTTGAGTGACACAGCAGTGCTAGTATGGGTCTGATTATTACTACAGGAAAAACCCTAGAAAATATAAAACTGTTTCCTTGCTTCCTTTCTTAATCCTAACTGCTTACAGAAGATCTAGAAGGGGATCCTTAAATAGGAACATCAAACTAAAGGAAAAAGGGGTAAGAGTTGGTTTGGAAACAAGAGGAAAACTACGAAGAATTTAAATTAGTCTGCTAACAATATGTTCGCCTAGTTTTGCCACTTCTGAATTATGTATGTAGTAATTCATGATGTCTCCGCTGGATTGTGATTGTTTGGTCCAAGATAAATCTGAGATGATGGATTGTGCTTGCTCTGGTGTTTGCTGTATGTATTGAGTCTCACGTGGAGAAGAGTACTATGGTCCATCTTGTGCTCATTAAGGCAGAGTTAGGATGCCTAGAGACAGAGTTGAGGTGCACAGAAGCATATTGGCTCATGTTCTTGGGTCTTGCTCAATAATATTTGTTTCTTTTCGTAACTGCTGAAAGTTCATGTTACTGAATACATCACTTTATAGTTCTGTTTCTCCAGCATTGTTTTCTTCTCTTGCAGGCCAGACCCAGGATCCAGTCAGATCAGACTGTGCTTGCAGGTTTTGAAAGCTGTCCAGAAGCTGGCGCATGAGTCAACAATTATGGCAAGAGAAACCTGGGAGGTTTTGTTATTATTTCTTCTTCAGATCAATGACACTCTTCTGGCAGCTCCAACTGTGCAAGGTTCATGTTCATCTTCCATTTGGTTCAATTACTGAAAAAAATTGACATTCAGCTGCCAGCAAGATGAGGGAACCCATTAAAAGCTCTTAGGAAGCTACTAAAGCACAATAGCTCACTCCTAATTCTGCCCCATTTCTCCAAAATAAAGCATTGCCAGAAAAGTCTGAATGATTTGGAGCTGAGTTTTCCTGGAAGTATTTCTGCAGGACAGTGACTTTATACAGGAACAGTTTGGTATGAACAGTTTCAGACAACTGTTTGTTTCACTGAAATCCCTTTGTTTTGCTGTTCAGCCTGCCTAGCGCAGAATAATAGTGTCAGTTTTACGTATTAAAAAAAATACTTCAATATAGCCATAGTGCCTAAGATTGGTGGATTCCTGCTGTCCCTTATTACACATGTGTGGCTGGGCTTTATCTATTGTACTTGGCCTTACAAAAAGGCTAATTGGCTTTAGAAAACAATCGAGGATCACTCTTGAAAATTATGGGGGGGAAAAAAAAAAAAGGGGGCTTAGTCTTTATGCATTTTAACCAAAACCTCTTTGGGGAGATATTTGACGTTATGTAGATATAACACTAACTGAAGGTGCTTGGTTTCTGTTCTAAGGTGGCATTGCTGAGAATCTGGCTGAGAAATTAATTGGTGTGCTGTTTGAGGTATGGTTACTTGCTTGTACGCGGTGCTTTCCAACACCTCCTTACTGGAAAACTGCCAAAGAGATGGTGGCTAACTGGCGACATCATCCTGCTGTAGTTGAACAATGGAGCAAAGTCATTTGTGCCCTTACATCCAGGTAGGAGAAGTACCATGGAAATAAATGCATGTATGGGGATAATCACGATTATACATGTTTTGGAGTTGCTTATTTGTGCAACGTGCAGCATCCAGAAGTGGATAAGCAATACAAAGTGAGAGATCTTTCTGTATCCTTGGATTGTGTATGTGTATTCCTTTGTTCTGCAAGGGAAGATCTGAGTTGGATTCTGTGTATTGTTGTGTGAGCTTAGCACCTCTGTGATATTTAGCACTTGGCGACATGTGTGTGTATTAGTCTCCATCATTGTGACTCCTCATCATATGGATTGAGGAATGACTCAAGAATATTAGTGTAGCATTATGTGTGTGTGTCACCATCAAAGTTATTAGAGGCTTGTTAATACTCATGCTGCTGGGTTTGAGGTGACTCTTGGACTCTGCTTGGACCCTATGGAGCTGAAACTGTATTACAGCTGCCTGGCACTTCTGCCCTGGCAGTCCAGATGTGATGGGTCAGAGGCAGCCCACAGGCTCTCTGCTCTAGAGAGTAGGGGAGAAGAGCTCTACTGAGTCTTGCTGGGTATGGGAGAAGGATCATATATCATAGTTTAGGTTGGAAAATACCTCTAAGATCATCAAATCCAACCATACCTCCAGCACTGCCAAGCCCACCACTAATCCAGGTTCCCGAGTGCCATATCCATAAGTCTTTTAATACCCTTTGGTGATTCCACCACTGCCCTGGATAACCTGTGCCAGTGCCTGACAACCTTTTCCACCCAATTTAAACATCCCCTTGAGGCCATTTCCACACGTTCTGTCCCTTGTTATCTGGGAAAAGAGGTTTACCCTCTGGTGGCTCCAACCTCCTTTCATGTAGTTGTAGAGAATGAGAATGTCCCCTCTGAGTCTCCTTTTCTCCAGGCTGAGCCCTCCCAGCTCTCTCAGTTGCTCCTTGCGCTCCAGCCCTTTCTCTGATATGGCCTCTAAATCTCTTTCTTGCTATGAGGGGCCCAAAACTCTCCCCAGGACTGGAGGTGCCTCAGTGCCCAGCACAGGGGACAGCTGCTGCCCTGGTCCTGCTGCCACACCATGGCTGAGAAAGGCCAGGTGCCCTTGGCCTCTTGCCCACCTGGGCACACCTGGCTCTTGTGTAGCTGCTGTTAATCAGCACCCCCAGGGCCTTTCCTACTGGGCACTTTCCAGCCACTCTGCCCTAAACCTGTGGCTCTGGGGTTGTTGTGACCCAAGGGCAGGACCCATCATACTGCCTTCTTGAACCTCATGGATTGGCTTCAGCCCCTTAATCCAGCTTACCTGAATCACTCTAGACATCCTTCCTGTTCTTCAGCAGGTCAGCTCCTGCCCACCTTGTTGTCACCTGCAAAGTGACCAAGGAAACACTCACATCTGGGGTTTGCAGGAGAGTTTTGGTTGTAGTAGAAGGTTCTGAACAGTGTGGAGAGATTCAGTACCCTTAATACTGAGATCTTTTTGGTATAAAATCTTTGTGGGACAAATCGCAGACTTTTGGAGGAAAAAACAGAATCAGTTGCTTGTAAGAGGGTCGTTTGGGTCTCCTTCCAGCTCTCCTGAAATATCAGTAACTTATTTCTATGAAAGTTCAAAGATGTGTTAAAATTGTTGCAGTGTGAAATAGTCAGTAGTGTATTTTTCTGCAAAAGTTTATTATAACTTTGAAAAATTTTGCTTTGAATTACCTGTTAAAATATGAAGTGTGGATAGGTTTTTCCTGGTTGTGCAGCTATTTGTTAACCCTCTGGGAAATAAAGTGCAGTATGAGTTCTGTGTATTTCCCACGCTATTTCTTCAGCTATTTTTAGCTTGTTAGATGTAGTGTTACATAACGGAAAATACTGTATGATTCACTGATCTGAAAAGAACAGCTCTGTCTCAAAACATGTGTTGGTGTTCTGCACCACACACTGTGCCTACACTTTCTCTCCCACTGTTGACTAACAGTCTTGGTTCTGTTGGTGCACAGGAGTCTACAGGGTTTCTGGAATGTTTCAGTCTGTGTTCAGTAATGTTGGTTTATGCCTGATACATGGAAAGTTAGTCTCCTCTGAGGCTGGCTTTAAGTTCAGTGGTATTTTAAGCTGCATTTTTAATTCTTCAATGAAGCTCCAGCTTCAAACAGTTAAAATGTTTTAGTAAACAGTTCTTTGAATTGGGTTATTAGCAATAAACTGAGAGTAAATGTTTCAAATTAAAACCATATGGAAAAGTATATTTGGCAGTCTGTACACACATGTAATGTCAATTTTTGTCCTTTGCTATGATTTTTAGCAGGATGAAACTGAAGTCTTAATTGTGTTGCCATACCAATAGCTACTACTTTTACCCCATCTAGATTGCTTTAAGTATATTTTAACTGTCTTGGATATGTGGCTTAAAATTTATTCTGTTTTCAAGAATTCTTGAAAATGTTCCATATGTCAATAAAGATTTGATCATGCTCTTTGAAAAACTGATTTCTTGCAGTTTTAGGGAGAATTGAAGCAGTGCACTGTGTTGCCAGGCAGTTGTGTGGAGCATGCCCATGCATGGGGTTGGGCCAGGATCTTTTGGGTGTTTTAGAGCCAGGTAATTCCTCAGCAAAAACATACTGTGGTCTTGCCTCTGGGCACTAAATGTAGGTGGACACAGGGCTGGAGAGCATTTGCTACCTGGTACAGATATGTGTATTTCTGGTGTTAAGAAAACTTCCCAGTCTGACCATTCCCAATCTCTCTGGCAGTCACTCTTCCACCACCAGCAACTTTAACTGCTGGGACTGAAGCCCCTTTGCAGCAGCAGCTGCAGTGAGCCTAGGAGTGCCCTGCTTGACTCCCTGCACACCCCACTCTCACAGGCAGACCAGCTTTCCTCACCAGTTTGACCCCAGGTTTCCCATGGGAGTCTCAGATGCCTTGTTACTTAAAGCCCTTTATTCCTGGCATAGTAACACAGAAACAGCTTGAGCTGGCGCCTCCAAGGAGCAGCCCCTGCAAAAGACTCCTGGGCTTTTATCCCCTCACAGTCTTAACTCTAAGCTCATGCAAGTCTCAGTTCTTCCTCCCTAGCCCTCAGCCCTTGCAGTGTCTGAGCCCCTGGCTGGGCCACAGGTCCAGTGCCCTTTGTTATGCACAGGGTCATTTCCATTGCTAGGCATTTCCTAGCCTCATCCCCAGCCTCCCTTCAGGGAGCTCAGTTTGCAGCTGTCACTGCAGCTGCACCATCAGCCCCTGCACTGAATGGATTCCTCATCATCCTTGGATTTGGAGAAGCCCTAATGTACTAAAGCTCTTTTGCTTTTCTGTCCAGGCTAAGTACTGTAAATAGGCTGTGATTTCAGACACTTGTGTTAATTGGCTGCAGGTTAATGTAGTGCCCACTGCTGGGAAAATTGGAAGATGGAAATTCAGCATGTTTGACTTTGGTTTAGGAGTCAGCCGTAGATTATTTTTCTTCTCCTCCTCTTCTCCTAGTTGTAATGGCTTTATGTCTATAAACTTGTATGGCTTTATAAGCGAATAAGGATGAGTGGGTAATTTCCTGACCATTGCAAGGAAGTTAGCTTAGGGAAAGACAAACTGATTTCTGGGGATGCTGGGATAGTGTGAAGGTGAAATGCAGATCTTTTCCATTTCTTTAGAGAACATCAAGACTATGTTGATCAGGGAAATTGAACTGTAATTTAGTGAAGCTGGTTATGAAGCAGAGGTCAGGTGAGATAGCAGGAGCTCAGTGAAGGTCACTGGTGACTCTTCAAATAGTTACAGCTCTTCTCTGGAAAAATGTCCATTTGTCCAAGCATTGTTCTCATGGCACCAGACCACTGGTTTGTTCTTTGCTGGTCTGTAGGTTCCAGCCTCTGGCAGATGTGGTGCATTTGTTTTGAAGAACTCATTAAACTATGGGTTGCAAGTTCTGTGCTGCTTGTAGGTCAACAGCAAGTGCTGCTCAGGGTGCTGGGGTACAGTGTAGGTCATCAGTCACAAACTGGAATTTACAACTGCAACCTAATATGACTTGCTAGTGTCATTGAAAGCTAGAGCTAAAGAGCTGTGAGAATAAGGGCTTGAATTCTTCCTTAAAAAAAAAAAATCCCTCTTCCTTCACATCTAAGTCCTGCCAGATGTGCATGTGGCTGTGATAACTGGTGACCCCTCTGGTTAAGTGACAGGAGAGCTGCTGAGGGGTCTTGTGCCTTAATAGCTCTTGGGTTTGGCTGGAGCTTTAGGCAGGCTCCAGATGTGCACCATCCAAGGCTGTAAGAGGGCTGAGTGATTGTATAAAATGGGGATCTCTAGGAAAACTTGGGATGTTGCATTGTTGCCTGTGGACTCACCTGTGGGCTGCTGATACCTTTGGGGCTTAAATGCACTGTTAAATTTTGGAGTATGAGTTGAAGGACAGGTCTGTCTGATTTTCTAGGTTGCTGCGTTTTACCTATGGACCTTCATTTCCTCCATTCAAAATTCCCGATGAAGATGCTGGTCTGATTCCTCTTGAAATGGATAATGAGTGTGTTGCACAAACATGGTTTCGCTTTTTACATATGCTGAGGTAT
The DNA here is from genome assembly GCA_013400215.1 of Cisticola juncidis. NCBI lineage: Eukaryota > Metazoa > Chordata > Aves > Passeriformes > Cisticolidae > Cisticola > Cisticola juncidis. The sequence continues at coordinate 121,646 of VXBR01004476.1, forward strand.
TGTAATTGCAGCCATCCTTTGTTCCTGTTCTTGCATCGGCTCTATACATTTGCATGACAAATGAAACATTTATCTGGAGATGGCCAAGATTGCACGAGTAAATGGAATAAAATTGAGAGACTTGTTGAGCCAGTGCCATGCAGCAGCTCAGGGCAGGCCATGAGTGGTGTTGTTCAACTTTGAACTCATGACTCTTTCAAAATGGTTAAGTTAATTAAAAACTACTTTAGCTATTTGGCATTTTGGAGGATCTGAAAAACAAGAGTTCAGTAGAAGTTTGTTTCTCTGTGATAACAAACAGGAAGAGCTGAACAATAGTTCTGGGAGATGCATACAACTTCCATTTATTCTCCAGGTTAAATTTAACCTACAATTTATTTTTAAAATGGGTGTTTATATATTTATTATTATGAAGAAATCTATACAATTAATCTTACCATACATATTAATCTTCCTTAAATGCACAAGTGAACCAAATGCTGTGTTTTGTTTTAGAGACTCGGACATGGCATTACATTAGTGCTCTCAATGGCCAGAATATTAAACAATTGATACAAAATACTATTTAATAGTTAAAGCTAGATAAACATTAGACTATTTAAAATTTGTTTCTTAAAAACCCCTCTTTCCTCATCTGTAGTACTAATGTCACAAGTATAGTACTCTTCAAATTCAGAGTTTACAAGTTTGCTTGTAAGTTTCAGGAATTGAGTTAGTCAGGAAAAATTGCTCAAACTTTACAATCCACTCCCCTACTTGTCACTGTTTGACAATATTTAATTCATTGCTTACCTTTCTAGAATAACTTTAACAATATAAGAAACTCTTAACTGGGTTCAAAAGACCTCATGAGTAATTAATATTACTGCAATAATTAGTCTAGCAAATGTGTGCTCTGGTTTGTTCTATTTTACTAAAATTGTTCAGTGTGTTTGGGTAACGTTTGAAATGAAGAGAGTTATATACTGCCAACCCAGGAAGTGAAAATTGCCTTCCTGTGATGGAGTAACAGCTAAAATGTATTGATATTGAATGCTGGTTGTGGTATTATTTAAATGCCTTAAAATACTGCGTCTTTGAGTGTTTCTAAAATCTCAACACCTGTGCTTAAACTGACTAACGTATATTTTGGTCCTTTTCTGTGCAGTAATCCTGTGGATTTGAGTAACCCAGCCATTATTAGCTCTACTCCCAAATTTCAGGAGCAGTTTCTAAATGTGAGTGGGATGACTCAAGAACTGAATCAGTACCCCTGCCTTAAACATCTGCCTCAAATATTCTTTCGTGCCATGCGTGGAATCAGCTGTTTAGTGGATGCATTCCTAGGTAATGCTTTTGTCTTACCCATGCATAGCTAGGAATATTAATCATTATTTTATTCTCTTTAAATCTGTTTTCTCCATAAATACAGCAATAACAGTTTATCATTTACAAGTATGTCCTGGAATTGATGAGGAGGAGACTTCAAATCACTTCTGAAAAAATTTATATACACAAAAGTAACATTTGGATGCATGAAGTTGTAGAAGGCCTTAGTTTCAAATGCAAAACAAATAAATAAATCAGAAATATAAAATAAAACCAGGGGTCTCTTCCCCAACCAAGACTTCTCTCTTTCCATCTAATCACCAATGTAAGTGCTATGCTTTAGCATGTTGTGAGCAGTCACCACGTTTCTAATCTTTGTGGCAACTGCTGTGTGTCTGTTTTATAAAGTGTTGAATTTGGGCTGTCATCTTCAGATCTTTGTGAGAGTTCCCCTTAGTTTATGGTTGGGTTACTACTAGTGCTGAATAGAAAAGTGGTGTTATTTGTGTCTGCTGGTAGCTGAGGAGCTCTGACTGGTCAGTTTTAAGTAACAGGATGGAGTACCTGAAATTTAAAGCATCATACTTAGTATGCTTCAAACCTACTGAAAATTCTTCAAGGAATACATGCTATTGTAAACTTGGAAGAACCTGTCTCCAGCTGCTTTTCTGCCTAAATGTGTGCAAACAAATGTCATCTGCCATAAGTGTGAGCTGATGTGAGATTGCAGGAGACTCGAGCAGATACGTAAACAGTATTAGGAAAACAAGCGCCAGTGGAATGAGACTGTCGGCCTGGAGAAGAGCAGGCTCTAGGGGCACAGAGGGCAGGGTTAGACTGGTTATTGGGAAGAAATTCTTCCCTGTGAGGGTTGGTGAGGCCCTGGTACAGGTTGCCCAGAGAAGCTGTGGCTGTCCCTGAATTCCTGGAAGTGTCCAAGGTCAGGTTGGACTGTACTTGGAAGAACACAGTCTAGTGGAAGGTGTCCCTGCCCATGGCTGGGAATGGAATGGAGGGTCTTCAAGGTGCCTTTTACCCCAAACTATTCTGTGGTTTTATGAATCAGACACTTAAGACTTCTGAAGATCTTGTTGCAAGATAAAGCACTGAGAGTGATAATAGCCCACCTGGAGTGCAGAGATGGAGACTACCATGCACTGGGGCACAGGAGATTTTAGTGAAATTAAATTCAGGCTGTAGGTATGGAATGGGAGACTGTGCTTAGGCAGACTTAAGAGCCTCAGAAAGCTCTTCAGCAAAAGCGATGGGAGAGCTCATTACCTTCTGTCACAAGTGCTAAAACATTGGTTTTTATCTTCTTCTCTCTGGTCTCACAACTCATCTCACATGATGTGTTTGGCAAAATAGTGCATCCTCTTTTCCAGCCAAATGTACCAAAACAATAGGTTTCATAGTGCATACTCTGCCTGGGGTGTAACACTGATGATTTAGCAGGAGCAAATTGTTCTGTAAAGTGTTACGAAAAATACTTGTGTGCTTTAATCAACATGGTCAGAAAAAATCAGTGTCAAATTCTCAAGCACTTCGGTTCCCCACTTCATTTTTCAAATCGGGCGGGCACAAGGGTGTTGAAATTCATTAAAATGGGCAGACATGGTGTTTGTCACTTGAAGTTTTGCAGAAGTTGGGTTGCTTCAGATTGTGAGGGGAAGAGCTCTGTACACTATGAATTTCCCTGAAGCTGGATAAGAGTTGGTCTAATGTCCTGCTGCTGCCAGAAAATTATAGCTTGCTCTGCTTTCTTATTCTTATCTGGTGTACTGCCTTAGTATTTGACTGTTCAGCAGCTGATTCAGCTCAAACCTAGCAGAAAGCTGTGTGATGGATGGGTTTCATCCTATTTTAGTTAGCTAAGGTGGCTTTAGGGCCAGACATCTTAGAGATGTCCCAGAAAAAGGTGGGGGAGTTATGATTGGGAAAAAAAGGCAAAGCTGAGAGGCGTCTGAATTTTGGCAGAAGTGAGCCGTAAAATTGTCTTTGACAGGTAAACCTTGCTCCTGTCCCTCTGCCTGCTTCCAGACTGGTTCCTCCCATCTGCCATTTTCCACAATCTTAAGGTGTGGAGTCCTTTGGTGTTTTTAATCAGTTGCTTATCTTATGTAATTACTGCTTTCATTTGCTTATGCATTTATTTCTGCTAATAGCAAAATAGAGAGAGGTGGTTTTGTTACTACAGCTGTTTTGGGGAACAGGGGGAGGCATGGCTATTGAGCAAAGGCTCCTTTGCTTACTAATAGTTTGCTCTGTAAGCCCATGGAATTCTTGCTGAAAGCCTGCTTTACTCCTGGCCTTACAGGCATTTCCCGACCCCGGTCAGACAGTGCACCACCCACGCCAGTGAACAGGCTGAGCATGCCCCAGAACACTGCTACCAACACCACTCCACCCCATAACCGGAGGCATCGGGCAGTAACTGTGAACAAAGTGACCATGAAAACCAGCACTGTAAGATTTCATACTCTGAGTAGCTGTCCCTTTGGATCTTTTCCTCAGTTAGAGGAAGTAATTTCCTTCATTCTAGGAGCTGATCTGTTCTTCTGTTCAAACAGGTAACTACTGCACATGCTTCAAAAGTGCAGCACCAACCCTCCTCTACTTCTCCACTCTCTAGCCCAAACCAGACAAGCTCTGAGCCTCGTCCACTTCCAGCTCCTCGCAGGCCAAAAGTTAACAGCATCTTGAACCTCTTTGGATCATGGTTATTTGATGCAGCATTTGTTCACTGTAAACTTCATAATGGAATAAACAGAGACAGCAGCATGACTGGTAAATATTACAAAAAATATATGTACATTTTTTCCTTGTTTTATGGATATTTCCTACCTGCAAGATTAACACATGTATACTTCAAAAAATGTAAAATCTGGAGTGCTCTGTTATAGTTAATCACTTGAGCTGAGCCAGCACCTGCTATTAGCTGAGCAGTTTTTTGGGGATTTCAAAGTTTAGAAAAGCACACTTTTTACTATTAAATACTCCCTTTCTCTAACAAGCATGTCACTTCCAATTATGATACTGGGGAAAATGCTATTAAGTGAAGAAAATCATATGGTAGGGAGTCCATTTCTTAGCTTGAAATCTGCTTGAGTCTCTGATTAATAGGAATTATTTATATTGACTCTTTAATATTTGAAAAATTGTCCTACATTGCTCCACACAGTGCACAAAGCAGTACTTCTTGGTTTTGTAGAGTGTTACGAAAACAGGAGTCCCTAAAATAGCTAGTGAAGTTGCTACCTATCACTTATGGTTGTTGTGCTTTTCCCTTAATGATTTGATATCTTCATGTCTTCAACCCTTAACTGCCAAACTTATGTTGTCTCCTGTGCTTTGCTCAACCTCTAGATGTTTAGAGATATCATAGCAGAATTAGTGCTCTGCTCAGAGACTTTTTAGCTCTTATCTTACTTTTGGTGATAATATTCAGAAAAGAATAATATTTCTTATTCGTTGCATTTGTCCTGTTCCTTGTGTATTTTGAATGTCTGCTAACTTTTGCAAGAGATCTGTCAATCAATCAGTCAGTTAACTCACTAGCCTAAGAAAAACAGGGGAAAGACATTTGTTGAACCAAGTTGGATGTATAGTGGGACTTGACAGCAGCAGTTAAACTGGTGGTCTTCCTTGTTTATTGTGTCAAATTCCTGTGTGAAAGCTTAGGATTTGGGATCTTCTAAAGCTGTTTTTAGGTATGTAGCACATGGTTTTTGAAAGTGTTCTTTGTGGGTTTCTGTAGTAGGAGTTCGGAGTCTTTGTGAAAGGGCCATGACTCATGATTAGGGAAGCAGCTGAGCTTAGGAAGAAGCAAGGCGTCCTTTGAAGGTACGTTCGATTGCATACGCATTTAATGTATTACGGCATTTGGTGCTTTTCAGATTGATTAGATCATTTGAATTCTGACATAACCTGTTTCTTGAGTGATTTTAGTGCAATGCTTAACCTGCAAAGAAGGGATGTCAGCTGAGATGGTGTTTATGCAAAAGTGTCAGCTGTAAACAGAGGTGTTCTTATACTTGCAGAAGTACACAGTCATCCAAAATCAAAAAGTTTAACTTCCTTAAGAGGGTTCCAAGGCCTTCTGTTCATATATGCAATGTCTTAAATCACCTAACAGCAATCATAAAATGGTTGTGTTACTAGCCTTACAGGGATATTAATTGGCTTTCTGAAAACTAGAGACAGCTGTTCAGAATTGAGTTAAATCTGTTCCTCCTCTGTGCTCTTCTGAACACTCTGCAGTGAGACCAGTCTTAGCACATCGCATGATCTGCTGTGTATTAGCAGCAGTGGTTCTGAGACAGTGATGCTGGTGGACTCCCAGGAACCTGTCTGTACCATATCCTCTTTTTTTAGCGATTTGGAGGACAGAATTAACTTACGTGAATTTCTTCAAGTGTCTGCTGCCCTTGCAGGGTGTTGTTACTGCTGTACAAGGTCACTGGTCATGATAGTGCCAAGGTGGGCTGGCTGAAGGAGAGAGAACTACTTCTTCTGGACTCCTACATCTGAAACGCTGTAGAGAGGTCCCAAACTCTGATTGCCTGATTTATCCTTTTGCTCAGCCTCTGCTTAAGGTGGGAAAATGAGCAAGACATGTAAAGGGCCAGGCCCCTGGAGTTTCTGCTGACTTGAAGCATCGGTGTCTTTTCGATGAGCTTTAAATCCAAATCATGAAGTTTTTATTCTGGGAATCTGACCTGTGTTGCCTGATGGTTCCAAGTAAAATCTTTTCCTCTTTGAAGACCATAAGGCAGGAGGTGCTATGCTGGCTGATGAGGTGGGCCAGAAGGGGTCTGTCTTAGGGCTCCCCCATTGCAGAAGTGGGGCCCATCAGTAACAATCAGGTCTGCCCATTGTGCCCAGTCACTTGCTCTTGCTGCTCAAAGATGTGGCTTGAAGGAGGAGGGCCAGCAGAGAAGGGGCGGTTAGCTGCCACAGTCCCTACCCTTTGGAAAGACATTCAAAATAAATCCGATACTTTACAGCTGTTGTTTGGCTATTCCTGTATGTCTTGGTCCATCTGCTATCCTTTGTGGCCGTGACACTTCAGCCACTAGCTGGAATATTCTTACCATGTCTGACAGTGCTGTTGATAATCTTAGCATTAGCTTCAAGAAACACTATTATTTTTATGAGTGCTTTTAATGTTTTGATTGGGAAGTGTTGGCACTTAAAATCAGCTTTGCCATACAGTATTGTCTTCCACTGGCCCACACACACTATTTTTCTTTAGGTCTGGAACTGCAGCTGTGTAAGATCTCAGCAGCTTTAAACCCTTCTAATGCTTGCTTTGTTTCAATGCCGTGCAGTCAGGAATTCCTTCTCTTTAGACTGTCTGATTCGGCTTCTTTGTTTTCCTGCCAGCTGGAGGACTGAGGACCACTTTGCAAAAGTGTTTCAGCTTGCTCCTTGGTCCGGTAGAGACCCAGTGCCCTGGGACACTTCTGGAACGCTGCGTTTTCTAGTGTGTGTTTCTCTGTCCTCTTCCACCGCATGGCACAGTCTCAGTGGGAATCCCCATGATGTGGTTACTAAAGAGAGATCTATGAGCTCAGTGCAGTGCCTACCGGGGCCCTGTGGATGAGCCATGATCTCAAGCTCTCGTTCAGAATTTAGTTTGGTTCTTCTAAACAATTCCTGCTGACACACATTGCCAAACACATTATCCTTGTCCCATCTTACAGCACACCTTTTTGATGAGCTCTAGGAAATAAAGAGCATTTGATCAAGGCTGATGTGAGTGACTACCCCTCTACCCTTCCTTTTTTCCCTGTCCCGGTATCTCATGTTTTACCACTGGAACTCTTTAACCTCCAGAAAGGAAGTAATGAAAAATGATGGGTGGAAAAAATGTCAAGCTTTTTGTAAGTCTTGAGATGAAAAAACTGTCTAAATGGTTAGAAGGGTAAATGGACTTTACTTGATCCTGCTTTGCAGGAGAGGGCTGACCATCTCCAGAGACCCCTTCAGCCTCAACTCCTCAGATTCTGTCAGGTTAACTGCTGCTGTCATCTCATGGGTGAACATCTTGTACCAACTCTTGATTGTAGTTGTTCTGCTTTTGTCTGTCTTTGTGAAGAGAAAATTTTTCTCTCTCAAGATTACCTGGAAGTCATCTGTATACAGTTGGCTACTGGTGGAGGTATCTGTGGTCTTCTTTGCTCTTTGAGCCCTGTCCTGCAAGGTAGCCCTATGTCATTGTTTCGATTCTGAAGCAGAGCAATGATCTTCCATCACTGGCATGATGCTTTTGGGCCTTGAGTGTCCTTACCAGGTTTTAATTTCTGCACACAGACTTTAATGGTGAAGCTTTATGGTGGGCAGCTGATAGGTGTCATTGTGTTGTGATGAGAGAGTAAAAATGGCCTGTTGGAAGATGCATAGGTGGTTTGAAAGCAGCTGGATCCTGCTGGCGTAGTCGTTAGAATTAGATGGGTCTGCTGGCGTAGTCGTTAGAATTAGATGGGTATGTGGCATTTATGTAGCTGATAGTGTGAAATAAATAGATCCTTATGATGGATAACATTCATAAGAAATTGGCTGCAGAGCCTGTTTGAGGTTAACCCTCAAGTGACAGAATGACAGCTTGGGGTATGTGTATCTGTGCTAGGGCAGATTCAGGGGCAGGATGTGTTTCAGACAAGCTTGACCGTACACATTGCATGCTACTGCTATCTACTGTCAGCCTCTGAGAGTGGGAAGAGTCTCACCAGCACCTTGTGCCAGCATTTCAGCAACTGAATATCCAATCTGATGGGCTCATTCTCAATCCTTGTATCTAAAGGATGTTGGCTGTGCAGTTTATAGCAGCTGAAGGAGCACCTCAGGGACTTGCTGATACCACCCAGGGGCTGTTGGCAATGGGGGAGCCTTGGGGTACATCATTACTCACATCTGTTGTGACCCTACTGTCATTAATGTCCCATAGTTTATAATATTTATAATATTTATAATATTTCATAATGTTTCTGGGGCTCTAGGAGCAAATTCGAAGCAGCCCTGTCTGGGATCATAGTGAGGGCTGCTGAGAGGCTTGGGATCTGACCCGGCCTGTTCAGAGAAGTAGCTCTCCCTAGCTGGTGGCTGCTGGAGTTCTTATTCTCTTCTTTCTCTGGATGTTGTTTGAGATGTTAATGTTTCCGTGAGTGTTCTTCCTTTTGTTTCTGCTTTGGAAGATTGTTAATGAAGCTGGTGGTCAGGGGAGGCATGCTCAGGTATTCTGGTTGTTAGCTATTTGGCTTAGGGAAATGGGAGTTGTAATACCATTGGGAACTGCTGGTTTGGAAGTAGGAGTACTGGTGTGAGGAGACTGCAGGTAAGTAACCTCCCCCAGGGAGACATACCCCAATTCAGTGGAGCCTTAGGATAGCCTGCTGTATGCTCCATGTGCAGTATGACATGGGGACAGGTCTGTAAGCTGAGACGGGTTAATACATGTTAAAGAGCTGGTGTACGTTGATATGAGCAGCTCTAAATTTCAATCGTATTTTGTAACTTTTTGTTCATTGTTTTGCATGGTACTTTCAAAACCATAATTTTGGACCTGTATGCCAATTTCCTATATGTTTAACGAGCTTGCTGTATCATAAAGCTTTTAATCTATTTTTTAAAAAGCTAAAAGCTTCTTAACTTATATTAGGATTTCACCATCTTAAAAGTATTTTATAATTACTGCTGTCCTTTGATTTGTTTCCATTTTATTTCTATTATCTTGCAGCATCTTTTATCCAAATTCTTCTTTCTTATAAATCTTGTAAGTAGGAACCAGTAGCTTTTCCTTGATTGCGGTCATGCTTTTCTTTTTCCATAATCCCATATTTTATTTGTAAATTCATTCTCATTGTCTCTTGTAGCTTTTGCACTTTTACTTGAAAAAGACGAGTAATTTTTTTGTGTGTGTTTTTGAATGGGGAGGATTGTTGGCAAAAGCAAATTAATCTGCCTGAATCAGTCCCATCTTTTCTGTACTTTAGTCTGTGATCATGTCATGAATTTCAGGACTTTGCACTAACCATGTTTTTTTTACTTAAAGCTTATTTTACAGACCTAGTGTTTGATTTGTATGCATTGTGCATGTAGTGTTTTTTTCCAACTGCAGTATATTGCTGGATAGCTTATTTAGGACAAAAAATGGCTCATGGGAAGATACATAAAGATTTGTACTTATTTGCTACTTAAGGTCAATGAAAATTTATGAGGTAAACATAGGTTAAATGATAAATTTGAGAACAAAAAAATTAGGAGTAGGCACTTGTCATTAAGACATTTCTTTAAAACAAAACAAAAAACCATCCTATCTGTAAATTTTTAGGTATTCCGACTGCTAAAGTGTTAACATGCCTTTGTTTTCAAGGCTGACTGTGAACCGGTTGTTCCCCAGTGTCCCAGAGCTGAGACAGAAGTCCTCTTTTGCTGGTAGAAACACATAGGTGTGATTATGTCAGGGGCACATATTGTCTGCTGTTTGGTTTTATAGTTTATAAAGGTTTTGGAAGTCCATCTAGTCTTAGCTAAAAGCAAGAACACACTCTTTAAGATGTTAGTAGTCCTATAGCAAAGCTGTCCAAAGAAGAGGGGGAAAAATTGAAAAAAATAATCACATTGAGTACAGTATATATTTTGTTTTGGTAGCTATTCTGGAAGAAAGTATTGAGCCAACAGTGAGTGGTCTCGTATCCACACAATGCTGATGTATGAAAGGAGATCAGAAATCTCTCCAGGAAAACATGGATTGGAGTGGTGTGGACTAGGGGCCTGTGGGGAGGGAGCACAGAGCTCAGTAAAACCCATTAGGACCTTCTGAGAGGATCGTGGGCTTCTTGTAGGATAGGGAGCAGGAGATGGCCAGGCCACGGTAGCTACTGTCCGGAGGCTCTCTTATTTATTTAGCAGATTTAGTGATCATTTGAGGAGAGAGGGACCAAATTAGGAGAACGGGATTCCACAACCTTCCCTTTCTTATATGAGGCCTTAAATTTTTTTGATTTTTTTTAAGTAAGTATGTTTGTACAACAAAACTGAATCAAAGCCACTTGGTGTTCAGGGCAGCATGAGATGAGTTGGAAGTTGAGCGCTTCCTTGGAGGTGAATAGTAATGGCACCATCAAAATTTTCTGGGCTTTTTTAAGGGAGCTAGGGAAGGTGGCATTTCATTTTTGTGGGACAAGAACTAGGTGATGCAGATCCTTGCCCTTTCAGAGAGGATGGGAAGCTAGTGTTGGATATAAGCGCTTCCTTCCCAGCAAAAAGTTGGGACAGTCTCTAGGATATGAAGGTCTGAAGGTCAGTTGTTGTTATCCTTATGAAGAAAACAAGTTAGGTACACCCACAAATGCTTCCTAAACAGAGGCACTGGCTCAATTACAGTGAACTAATAGCTTCATGTTAACTACTAAATTGGACTTGATCTTTGTGTCCAGGATCCCATGAGCCTATTCTGTACATTATCACGCACAGTGAAACACTGTTTTTTCTCTTCCCAGCTATAGCGACACAGGCTAGTGTGGAGTTCCGCCGGAAAGGATCCCAAATGTCCACAGACACTATGGCTTCCAACCCCATGTTTGACGCAAGTGAATTCCCAGACAACTATGAAGCAGGAAGGGCAGAGGCATGCGGGACACTGTGTAGGATATTTTGTAGCAAGAAGACTGGGGAGGAAATATTACCAGCTTACCTATCCCGGTACTAACCTATCTTCCAGTTGCTTTATTGGTGTAACTTTATGATGCAGACTAATTCCCAGTGAATAGCATTCATTTGCTGTCTGAATCCTGTGTTGCCAGTTTAAGAACAGCTAGCTGGCCTTCAGAGGCTGGAGGTGGGATTCCTAGCTCAGCCCAGCACTGTTTTCCTCTCATATTTTCATGATGCTGCTTTTCACTGCGTTTTCTTCAAATTTCACTTGAAGGAGAGTACCTTAAAGTACCTCCAGCTGGAAGGAACATTTTCTTTGGTGCTTTCTTGCTTCCTGTATTTTTATTTTTGTTTAGTTTGTCACTGAATGTTGTTCAGACAAAAAAAAAACAAGTGACTTTGTACACTTTATTACACCACAGAGGCTCTTGTGTTGTCAGATACCCCATCATTTGGTTTGCATTTTTGTAGTTGCCTTTTTTTTGCCCTATGAGTATTGAAATGGAATAATATCCCATTATTTGAAGCAGTTGTGTTTGAACTACCTTTGTGTTCAGTTTATATCTGAGAAAATGAAGCAATTTTGCCTGTCATAGTATACCTTTTTCACAGATTTTTGTTATGTAAAATAGCACATGCTAGAGGCAGAGAATCAGTTTTAAATCATGATTCTCTCTAACTCTTCAAGTACATTTGTCCCAGATGGCATTAAAACTTCCCGGAAGACTGGACAATTTTATTTCCTGAATGTTGTTGTATTTTTTGTCTAGATAGTTCATATTTCTCTTAGCCAGTCAGTGGGATACCTCTGTGTCTGCAAGACTTTTGAAACAATTAAGAGGGTATACGTGTTCTCTAACAAGAAACTGCGAAAGAAGTTATCTGCTCTAAGATTATGGGCAGCTGAGTTTCTGCGCTTGATTTTTCATTTGAAGTGGTTATAATGGTTATGATTGGTTTCGTTTTCCAAATTGCTGATCAGTGTGTCTTGTTCTGACATCCTGTCCATTGTCCTGTTCACTGCCTCCCCCAGGATTTCACAGTGTTTTTCTCTTATTGAGGAGTTAAAATCAAGGTCTTGCTCCCACCCTTATATGGGAAGGGAGTAGTGGAGAGCAGGTGATCTGCTGTTAGTAACCACCTGACTGTGCTTACTCAGCTCTCAGTGTGGCTGTTGCAACAAGTCAAAGATTTCAGTAAAACTGTGCTGCACTGGCATTTCATATAAAATACCTATAATTTTGAGGGTTTATTAAGCTGGTCAGTGCTTGCTAGCTGACCAGCTTAATGGTCATGCTTGCCCATGCTCAAGTAATTGCAGAAGACTTAGATCAATATTTTGGAGCTCTGTTTTTGAAGCTTACTCTATTTTATATAGAAAAGATCAAATAGTGGCTGCAGAATCATGTGGGGTTCTGATGATTTTATGTGCAAATAATTAAATCTTATCTTTCTTTGTCAGATTTTACATGCTTTTAATTCAGGGTTTGCAGATAGCAGATTTCGTTTGCCACCCGGTTCTTGCCAGCGTTATTCTAAACTCCCCTCCTCTGTTCTGCTGTGACCTGAAAGGCATTGATGTTGTGGTTCCCTACTTCATTTCAGCTTTGGAAACTATTTTACCTGACAGGTAAATTGCCATTTCCATATAAACATCATCAGAGATGTTGGAAGATGTTTGTCATTCCTGTGAAATTTCACCAAAGAAATTCTGTCACGTGGGGGCCACAGTATGTGTGTATTTGATGGTGATAATAGCAACACTGTGTAAGCTCAAATTTTCAGTTTTTTTTAGTGCAATTTTCTTTAAAGCAATAATAGTCCTTACTTTAAATGAAATATGTGAGTTGTTAGCTGCATACTCATTGATGCAAAGCAGTGCCTTTAAGAATAGGAAAATATATTGAAATATGCCAAAAATATATTGAAAGCAAATTGATTTTAAAGTCAAGTTTCACAAGATATTCATTAATGGCTGTTGTTGCAGTATATTCAATAAGTAAGTAATCTTATGCATCATTAAATGGAAATGTTGATAATTTAGACTGGTGAAATTAGAGTAGGTTCTTATCAGAACTTTATAGATTTCTGAATGTTTTGCTACGTTAGGCACTTAGTAGTCTCTAGTAGTAGTAGTAGTCTCTGCATGCCTTCTTCAATGTATGTGTTATGTCTTGGTACCCTGTTTCATTTTGATGTTAGGCATTTAGACAAAAAGTGCCTTTATTTGTCTCCTGGGCTTAAATCTGAGCCACTAGTTCTTTTGAATAGGTCTTAGAAAGAAACAGCTGCATTGCATACTGCAAATTACTAAAAACTGTTGTGTGGGTGTATATTAACATTAAGCTCAGTTGTGTTTGGCTCCACATTCTTGTGAAAAGTTCATTAACTGTCTGATGCTTTGATTTGCAGGGAACTCTCAAAGTTTAAAATTTATGTAAACCCCACAGAGCTAAGAAGAGCTTCCATTAACATCTTGCTATCTCTGTTGCCTCTCCCTCATCATTTTGGAACAATAAAATCTGAGGTAGTACATTTTTCACTATGCTTTGCATTCCATTTTTCTTTTCCTGGGAGTGAGATTTGGATGGGTTGTGGGTTGTGTTGGGTGTTTTCTTTAGTACTAGAGCTTTTCCAGTGAACATGAAACAGTAAGACCATATTACAAGACCATATTACAGTAACAGTGTGTGCTGTGAACATTGACTCTTGAAACCCTGCTGACATGATCTTTAATTGATACTGACATAATACTGAATTGATACTGAAATTTTTTCTTCAGGTTGTCCTGGAAGGGAAATTCAGCAATGATGACAGCTCAGCATATGATAAGCCAGTAACATTCCTGTCCTTGAAGCTGCGACTTGTGAATATCCTTATAGGAGCTTTGCAAACAGAAACTGATCCCAACAACACTCAAATGATACTAGGTTATTTCATCTTTTTTATTTATTAACTATATTGTAGAGGTGTCTGTCTTAATCTGTCCTGGGATAGTATGGGTTATTAGTGATGTGTTGCTTTGCAAGAAGAAGGTTTAAATTCCTGCCAGGCTGTCATATGTGTAATCTCCCTCACAGTATGAAAACATCTTGAAAAGCCTCACATATTTGTTAATCTCTCTCTTTTTATGTAGAGTAGTACTTGAAAAGTAGAGGCAAAAGTAAAGCACATTCTAGCACAGAAAGTCTGTCATAACTAGAAATGGAAATAATTAAAAATGTTGTAATTTTAGGGGATTCCTGAATAATGGATTTCAGAGAAAACCTTAGATTTTGATATGTTAATCCTAAGATACTGGTGACTGGTGCTCCAGCATTTGCAAAATACAGGTGACATTTGTTTAGCAGTCTCAGACAAAAGTTTTGGAATAGAGTGTGGAGCTGCACTATGCATAGTTTGGCAAACTCTTCTTGGAGGTAGTGAGTGGATTAACATTATTTTGGTGAGTACTCAGGAAGTAGATAAGAATTTGGATAGTGCATAATCTGTCAAGTTAAGTTTGTTTTCAGGTAAGTACAAATGTACATACCTATTATTCTTACTTGTCCCACCTTACTCTTCTCTCTTTTAGAAGTGCTTTTTTCAACACGATGGTGTTCTTACCCATACCACTTTCCTTTTGTCTATTTAAAAAGGCAGCAGTCTTGTGAGAGGAGTGTCTGCCTTGTTCTGGGAGGCAGTTTACCTGGTTAACAAGGGAGGGCAAGAAAATGATGCATAGTTAAGGGAAGGGAAACAAATGAAAGTCTGTAAAGACTTTTGGAAGGCTACCTTGTAATATTTTAGGCAGTTTCTTTTCTCACAGAAGGGGAGTAATTTGAAAGAGTAACTTGTACCCAGTGCTGGTGAAGGGGTGAGGATATCTGTGGTTTCCAAGTGAGACCCTCAGAGCATTGGTGCACCTGAGGTTGTCCCACCTCCAGTGCTATGTCTGACACCTCAGCATGATGCTTTGTTCAATCCCACACCTGTGGTCCCATGCCCCTCCACGCTTAGTTGGTCTGCAGCCAGATGGGTAGGTGCTCTACCTTGAATGGCTTTTCTACTGGGCATTATTATTCCCATACTAGTCCCTGCCAGTTCACCTGCCTTTGTAGTCCTCCTATTAAGTTCCTGTTTCCATATGTGTAGTTATTTCCTGCTGGCTTTAGCTTCCAGTTCAGCCAGAAACTCTCACATGTGCTGCCAGCTTCTCAAAAGCAGGGTTTGTTTCCATCTGCTAAGTAAATGTTGGGCAGCAAGTGGTGCACTTCATAGAATCATAGAGTGGTTTGGGTTGGAAGAGACCCTTAAAGCTCATGTCATTCCATCCTGCTATTCCACCATGTATTCCACTCCCATTCCCTGGGTAGGGACACCTTCCACTAGCGCGGGTTGCTCCAAGCTCTGTCCAGCCTGGCCTTGGAAGCTGGGTCGCTTCTCTGGGCAGCCTGTACCAGAGCCTTCCCACCCACACAGGAAATAATTTCTTCCCATCATCCCACCTCACCTTACTCTTGTGTGAAAACATTCCCCCTTGTCCTGTCATTTCCCTTCATAGAGTAAGTTGTGTTTTCCTGAATGTTCACTGATGGTTGAGGCAGGGAAAGGAGGCAGAAAATTAAAACTGAAGGCAACAAATGTGCCAGTGTCAGCTAGTTTCAGGTCCATGTCCTTGGTGCTTCTTCCCTCATCATATGGGGGTGATGCTGCCAAGCAGGTATATGCTGTTCACCCTAGTTTAGCTAAGACACATCAGCAATTTTGATTTAAATGAATTAAAACTTTCCTGAGTTTGAGGAGAGAACTCTGTCCTGGCTAGCTTGGATGGATGCAGTGTGATCAGGGACCCCTGCAGTTAAAGAGCTTCAGCTTTCTGAATAGAGTATTTTGGGCACTGATGGGAATTGGAGCATGAAAAGTGAGAGGCTGGGGAGAACTTGGAGGCAGAGGGAATTTCAGTATATCCCACCTCAGATTATGAACTCATCTTCTGATGGATAGCCTTAAACGTAACCTGAGTTTTTAAATGAGCACAGTCTGGTATGAGACAAGAAACCACTCCATCCCTTCTGTGAAGCTGGAATCCTTCCAAACTGAGGAATTTGACAGACCTATCAGAGAACAGTTGGGACTGGAGGAGACCTCTGGTTATGATTAGTCTAACTTCCTGCCAAGGCAGAGTCACCAGGAGCTGGTGACACAGGAACCTGTCCAGGTGGGTTTTGAATGTCCTCAGAGATGGAGAAGCCATGACCTCCCTGGGCAGCCTGTTCCAGTGTTCTGCCACCCTCCATGGAAGGAAGATTTTCCTCATGTTGAGGTAGAACTTCTTGTATTTTAGTTTGTGCATTGCTCCTTGTTCTGTTGCTGCATACCACTAAACATTAAACAGAGTCTGGCACCATCCTCTGGACACCCACCCTTGAGATATTGATATGTAACGAGATCCCCTCTCAGTCTTTTCTATATTGTGTTCAAAACATTTTTAACATAGCTGAAAGCGTTCTCTGTGTCAACTTTCATCTGCTTCAAATGGCTAAGCTCAAAGCAAGTCCTGTGTTTTAATAAGAGATTTTGTTAAACAGGACTGCAAACCTCTACATTAGACCCTCTGTGCTGCTTGGTAATTTTTAGTAGTGAATTCTACTGTAGTCCGTAATTACCTTCTTCTAT
Source organism: Cisticola juncidis (assembly GCA_013400215.1). Lineage (NCBI taxonomy): Eukaryota > Metazoa > Chordata > Aves > Passeriformes > Cisticolidae > Cisticola > Cisticola juncidis. The sequence continues at coordinate 138,269 of VXBR01004476.1, forward strand.
TGATTCTGCAGGTGCAATGTTAAATATTGTTCAGGATTCAGCACTGCTAGAAGCCATTGGCTGTCAGATGGAAATGGTGAGTATTTTTTGTTTATGAAGTTACTTCTTCAGAAGAATGCATTCCTTATGTGACGTGCTACTGAAAGGGGCTCAGGTAGCATCATGAGGTTTGATCTTTTGTATCTGAGAGCATGGGGAACTCAAAAATTTTCTCATCTCTCTAAATTGCCTTTCACTTTGCAGAATGGTGGTGAAAACAACCTCTTCAAAAGCCACAGTCGCACTAATAGTGGCATTAGCACTGCAAGCGGTGGCAGCACAGAGCCCACAACACCTGACAGTGAGCGGCCAGCACAGGCCCTTCTGAGGGATTATGGTAAGGTTAGGTCTTTGAAAACCCTGTCCTGGTATGCCAGGTTGATGTTTTCTGGCTTTTTTTGTTCTAGTTCTGGCTAAAGTATTAATGTGCCCAGGTGTTTGAAGCCAGGGGGATAGCCCAGCTGTGTGCTGCAAGCCTGCACTCACACATGCCCTTCTAGTGGCTGTCTTAACCCTACTAAAGGACTCTTAACATTTTCAAAATCAGAATGTAAAAGCTTTTGAAAAAGGTGTTTGCAAACTTTAACCTACGTTTTCAAGACAGTTTCTGTCAACGGGAATGGGATATATGTACACCAAGTGTAAATTAATCACTTCATTCATTTTGATAGCATTCCAAATGCTCACCTGACCTCTGCAGCACCTTTTCGTAAATCACATTTAAAGAACATTTCAAGGACTCTGGCTTTTTATAGAGCTAGTAAGCAGAATGCTTGTGATATGTCATATGTTATAACAATAGAATTTAGTAATTAACAGTCTTGTGCTGTCTATTTTTGACTCTCTGTAGTATAATCCGTGTTCTAAATATGTGTGTGGTAAGCTGTCAGGATCCTGCAGTTTCATTTGCTCCTTTGGTCTTTAGTTTAACTGATTTGGCCAAGTAAATGTGAGAACAAATCACCTTTATTGTAGCCTAGACTGACATGTCTATCATCACCAACCAAAAATGTTTGGTGGTATTTTTTTATCTAGTTCGGTAAACAACAAGAGGAGGGATATTATCAGGCAAGGCTTCAGTATATTCTAGGGATTCATCTAAGCATATTGGTGCTTTCCCTACAGGATTTGCTTGTTTGAAATTATCAAAGTTCTAGTTTTCTGCACACCATTTGAATTGTATGTTTAATTTATGTGGGTTTTCATTGACAAGTGCTTGTAAAAATATTCATTTGTAAGATTTAAAAAAATCTTGTAAATATTTGAGTTGCAGAGTCTTCACACCATGACATAACTTGAAATATATTTTTGTAGTATATTCATTTTACTGAATTTTTTAAATTCCCTGTGCACAGAAGGTAAGGTTGTAAGGAGCTTATGAAAAGAATTTGTGTTTCCACTGGATGCTTCAAACAAAAAATTGAAAACAAGATGGTCTATTGTTACTGTTTATCCATAGTAGACTCTTGAATCTGCTCCTGGTGTGACACTGGACATAGTTCTTTAGTGTTAAATAAGGTAATTTAAATTTGGGGAAGGATATGCTTTATCTGTCATAGTTTTTATGTCTCTTTATAACTAGTCATTGAGCAGTTTTTTTATTTCTGACATTAATTTGCATACTTCAATTTTAACAAGTACAGATAGTATTTATATTTTATAGTATTTTGAAGTGGGAACAATTGATACTTAAAATGTTTCTAATTTTAATTTTGAGTTAAAGGTTCAAGGAAACAGAAGGTTAAAAATAATTGTTTCTCTAGCACAGTTTCTTTCATTATCTATGTCTATTGAACAAGTGCAGCTTTTGATAAACATTAGGTGTGGAATGGTTAACTTCTGACACAGATACCTGAAATCATGTGTGCTCCTTAGTTCCTCAGCACAGCTACTAACGTTTAATTTACATTACCAATGCCTATATTTCCCAGAGACTAAAAGACATAACATGACAGATAATTTTTAAATATAATAGCAAAACCTGAAGCTGGCTGTGGGATTATTCAAAATGTCTTAAAAAAAATAAATTGAGATAGTTGGTCTGGATGGGTTTGTATAATGCCTGGAGAGTACGTGAGGGAGTTAGCCTGTGCAAAAGGCATCAACCCAGTTTTGAGATGGTTAGAGTTTATTTTATGTCTGTATTGTGGCTGCTTTGCCTTGTGCCTGTGCTTTGCTTTTTGTCACTAATGCTTAGTTATTTTCCCTCCCTGTGGTGTGTGGTTTTGGGGTTATATCCTAGCTCTTCATACAGATACAGCTGCTGGATTGCTGATCCGCAGCATTCACCTGGTAACACAAAGGCTCAACTCCCAGTGGAGGCAGGACATGAGCATCTCTCTGGCTGCCCTGGAGCTGCTCTCTGGACTGGCAAAGGTGAGATATGCAGCTTGGTGTGCTTTGGCCCCTTCTCACAGGGTAGTTGCAGTCCTGCCTGGGTGAAAGTCATGATACAAAACAGATTTCTGTGGCTGATTTTGTCACCAACTATTCTGTTTGGAAATGAAAAAGAAACAGCACTGCTGTTGTAGGTGGTTTTCTCCCTCTGTAAATGTACTGTGGCTCATAGGACACGTGGCCTGGGAATGCCTTTTAGCTGAAACTTCTTTTGTACCACTTTTGGCCTTTCTTCTCATCTTGGAAATAGTTTTTAGAGCTTGACAAAATGTAGTGTGTTGCTAATATGAAGTCTTGCCTTCTTCAGAGCTTTATCTGCACACAATTCTTCATTCAACACAAATAACAACTCAAGCTACTTGGTAGGGGAGAAGAGTTGAGATGCACAATGCCCTTTTCTGCCTGAGAGCTTTTGTGTCCAGGCTAGACTTCATGACCTTTGTTAAGCAAAAATCCAGTGTCCTTAGAGCAGTTATGATAACCAGGTGTGACAATTCAGCATTTCCTGTCATTATCTCCCAGGAACTCAACAGATCTCTTCTAATGTGTGTCTCAGGCAGTTCTTAGAGCATTATGTCAGCACTAAGCCACATTGGATTGGGTGTTTGTTCACTCTTGCAGTAGCATGAACTGCATGAAGAATGTGTCTGAAAGTGTTCTGAAACAAATTAATGTGTATTATTGGATCTTACAGAGCACCATACAGAACCAGGGCTTTCTGCAGCTTTTGTGGTTAAGTCAGGGTCTTCTTAGCTTGGTTTGACTTTTTTCTTGCAGGGTTATGGGAATGTGGAAATACAGTATCTCTACAAATGTATCCCCAGGTTATTGCTAAATATTGTAATCTTTGTATAACTCTCATGCAACTGAAGTAATTCTTGCCCTGGAGTATCTTTCCCCTTTACAAAAAAGTTGGAAAAAAAAAACAGATCACTTCTTCCTGTGCAACTGTTCTGGGGACTTGTTCTGCTTGTATCTTTGGAGGTGATATATCCAAAGCCTTTCTCAGGCAGGGGCTACCCTGTCTTGTTTCAGTTCAGCACCAAGTTATTAGTGAGACTTAGAATAAGTCAAAAATTTTGTTTCCTACAGGAGTACTGGTTCACAAACCCACCTTTCATTAGCTCATCTTGAGGAGACTGCTGTAGATCTTGAGCTTCTGAAGGATGTTGTAGCTAAATCCTGGGGCTCTGAATTGTCACTACTATTTGTGGAGTACAGCTGCCAGACTTCAATGCTGGCACCAGCAAGTCCATCCACCTTCCTGCTTGGCTAAGCATGGTCAGATGCTACAGAGTAGAAAAATCCATCTGTTCCTGTGCTAAGTCACAAGCTGTGAATAAGAGAAAAGAGAAATTCAGTTCTTTAGCCTTACAGTCCAGATCCTCATAGCTCATTGTGCTGTTTCTTGACCTTCTCATTTGTAGCCTTGCTCTGTGAAGCCCTAAGCTGGGAAAGAAGCAGAGGGAGGTGTTTGCAGTGAATTTTGGGGAAGAGTTATGGGGTTTTTTTCTGTCTGCTTGTCCTAGAATGGTTTTTTCGTTCCTTTTACCAGTGGTGAAAGTTATTGTGCTGAGAATATGTCTGGAGAAAGTTACTTGAGCAGAATGAAGCCCTGTGGAAGGGAGACTTGGCAGTGAGTGGTTTCTTGGAGATACAGAATGGATTGCTAGAGCTGAAGAAGAGTCATTTGTGGAAAAAAAATTCAATACTGCAAATTCAGCTTACATTTGGGTTCTTACCAAGCCACATTGGTACCACTCCTGCTCATTGAAACCAAGCCATGCAGTGTGGTCACACCTCAGTGCAGCATTTCTTTACTTTTAGTTTCAATATCCATCACTGTTAAATAATTTTACCTGCAATTTTAAGCTGTAACCACAAAAGAGCTCAGCTGTTTATTGCTGTTCCTTAAAACTGCATTTAGAACATTTTCAAAAAATTTTTTTGAAGATTCTCCTCTCAAAAGATTTTTGTGGTGAAATTCTCACCCTGTTGCCCTTGTTGACACAGGTGAAGGTGGTGGTCGATCCCTCGGACCGGAAGCGCGCGATCAGCTCCGTGTGCAGCTACATCGTCTACCAGTGCAGTCGCCCAGCCCCACTGCACTCCCGGGATCTGCACTCCATGATCGTGGCAGCTTTCCAGTGCCTCTGTGTCTGGCTCACAGAGCACCCCGACATGCTGGATGAGAAGGTCAGAGTGGTGCATAGATTTTGAGTGCTGCATCTGAAATGCCTTTTGTCCCCAACCTGTCTGTTCTCTATACTTTAAATTAGTGTGGCTTGCTTAGCCTTCTTAAGAGTTTCAAAAATGATTTCTGTGCGAAATATTTCTGAACTTTAATTCCTGGTCTTTATTCACCAATACAGTTCTTGGCTTTAAAATTACCTTTATAATTACAGCAGTGTCTCAATCTTTCTCTTTTCTTTGTAAAACTGGAAGAAGAGAGAAGAAACTTGGGAAAAAAACAAAAGAGAAATATAGAAATGAATGGGATAACTCATAGCTACCTGCTGCAGGTAGCCGTGAGTTTCCTCATTTCTCTGCTGTTACCTGACTAAAGCATTTTCTAGGCTTAACAGAATTCCTTTGATGCAAATATTTTGATAATCAGTTTGTTTCACCGATTTTTCTAGAAACTGAGCAAAGCATAGCTCAGTATAAGGTGGAATTTACTTGGGAAGCTTGAGAAGAACAGGCAATTAGAGACATGTTTTCAATTGCCTTCTGCCCTGCTGCTTAAGAAAAAATTTAAAAATTTGAATGCACATATTTATTGTTAGTCTTTTTCAGAGCCAAGTTAGTGATCTTTCTGTGTTTTTATAGATAATAGATATGTTTGTATTATGTAATATTTTGTTATCTTTTTTAGATAGAACATTACATATCTTTATATTTTGTTTATTCTGTAACATATAAAACTATACTTATATTTTAAAAAAGAAGATTGAAAACCCACAAGGAGAACTTCAAATAAAGATGCTTTCTGCATGTGCCTTGGAGTACTGGCATGGCTGGCAGTAGGTGACTGTGGTAGGATAGGTTCCCTGGATGTGGAACAGGTTGTGTTGAGTCAGTTGCATAGTGCTTTATTCCATTTCATTATGGTCTTCTTTATTTCAATTTACCACTATAAGGAGATAGTGTTACATACTGTGTTCATTATGTACTGAACACTGAGTAGCTCATTCCTGAGTCATGATAGTCAGATGAGAACCTTTCCCTGCATTTGTAAATATTAAAAATGCAGCCTTCCAGGTGCCTTCTCTTATATTTGCTTTAAATTTCACCTGCTGTATTGCTGCTCTGTAAACTCCTGCTGGAATTCTTCATGGGCAATCTTTTCAGCTCCAGGCTGGGTAATTTTGCTCTGTTACAAAACTCGATTTTTCTCTTCACCTTTTATTCTATATCAACAATGAATATAAGAAGGACAAAGGCCAAGACACAGAACCCTGTCTGGTTTCTGGTGGTACAGCCTGACCAGTCATGTTCAGTTTTAGTCACTTATTTATTCAGGACAATTCTTTGTGTTATTCCGTAGCTCAAGCCATGAGATCTGAACCTTTGTTGCAGCAATCTGAATATTTTCAATGGGTGATTTTTTTCTGCACAGCACTGTGCGTCATATCTGTCGTTCTACTGAGTGCTGGCCTCTCCTGTAATAGATTTGTTGAAGCTTTTACAATGTACTTTTAGAATGTTCTTATTTTTCTCTTGGTGAACTAGATACCATGATGTATTTTACTAACAAAAGATGTCGGCAATTGAAAAATTTAGAAAAGGATTTCTTGCAGTTTGCCAGAAGAGTTAATTCTTGCGGTCCTTAGAACTTAAAACTTCTGCAAAGAGTCACAGAAGTGCATTTATTATCTCTTAAGTATGTTTACATTTTTCAGTTGCATTCATAATAGTCCTCTTGGCAATTTGGTATGTATGCAATGAAATACATTGTGTGTATTTATTCCTTCAGGGCACTTGTTACCATTAGAGTATAAATAGATAATATAAGTACAAATCTATAACCAGAAAAAGAACCAGTTCTATAGCAAATATGATCCTCTTTTAACAGTGTTGGAATAAACTGCCTTTATTTAAAGAGCTCATATTACCTGCAGTGTTTTTTTTACTTAATGATTTATCACTGTTGCCCTGAGGTTTTGGATATGTTTATCCAAGTAGTTCTGCTTCAAGGTGGTTCTTGTGTTTTAGGATTGTTTAAAAGAGGTACTGGAAATTGTGGAGCTGGGCATTTCAGGGAGTAAATCCAAAAACAGTGAACAAGAGGTCAAGTACAAAGGAGATAAGGAGCCAAACCCTGCATCCATGCGAGTGAAGGATGCTGCTGAAGCTACACTAACATGGTATGTAATTTGTCAGAGCACCTTAATGTTCAGTATTGCCTTGTCTGAGAATGTTTAATAGGGAATTCGCAGCTGGTGATCTCTGATGTAACAAGAGTTTGAGAGTTTAAGAAGTTAGGAGAAGTTTCCTCTCTTTGCCCTTTGGGCAGGACTGTTCTCTGCCTTAGATTTCTCCCCTTCCCCTTGCAGGTGTTAACAGAAAACAGATCCTTCTGGTGACTGTTTTCCCCTTGTGCTTTCTCTCTTCCGTGTACAGAGAAACCCAGACCCTCCTCCCGCCCTGGTGTTTTGTTCCCAGGCAGGCCTCTCTGCAGACAGCAATTCCCTCTCTCTTTCACTTACCCCAGTGATCCCATCTTCCCATTTCCTCTTCTCCTCAGCCTGACAACATATGCTGTCCCCACTCTGGTTCGGAAACTGATAAGCACTGTGTGACAGCAGGGAATGGCACATGCTAGAGCGGGATGGGATGGCTTCCTACCCACAGTGTTGGGCTGTATTAATATATTTGAGAGATTCTGCTGGAGATGCAGTAACAGATAATGTGTGGGTTGGGGAGGGGAAGCACCGAGAGGAAAATTGGGATTTGCTCCAGAGAAGCTGGAAAGCACTGTGTTATGGGCTGAACAGCATGGTGGCAGACAGGACAGATTGAGGATGGGAAGGATAAATGTTTTGCAAAAGGCAATAGCTGCTTGCTTTCTTGCTCTGCTTTGGAATCCAACTGTTAGTAAAAAGATCTGTGTAATTTCCAAGAAAAAGCAACTACTCATTGGAACTTGTGGACAAATCCATATTGTTGCCTGAAAGTCTTTTAATTTAGAAAGGTGAAACTGTTTTCACAGTTAAGTGGAAAAGTGTGTGGAGAGGGCAATCAGTAGATTTAATTTTGCTCTGGATGTTGGTATTAAGGGTGTAAAGTCCTGACTTAGATCATGTGAACTTCAGTCTGACACTGGACAACTCTCATTACTGGTTCCTGCCATAGAAATTTTCAATTTCCAATAGTTAGTGAGATGCTGTACAACTTCAAATGATTTAAAACAATGCTTCCAGGGGCCTCCTAAGGCTGTGGCTCCAAGAAGGTAAGCACTGTTGGACCCCACCTGGAGGCTTTCTTCCTGGGAAGATTACCATCTGTGATAGTTGTGCTTGTGTGATCCTGGACCTTTTAGGGGCCCAACCCCTAAAGGGGTTTTAAGTTACTGTAATCTGTACTTGAAGAAAGCAGAGGCAATTGTAACTAGTGCACTGCCATGTCTGTCCTGCTTGTTGATATGAAAGGACTAAAGTGTGGATGATTGGAGAAATAATGTTTTAAAAATTAACATAAAGCTATGGAAGTGTACAGATTTTCATGCTTTAAAGCATTTCTTAATATCTTTATAACCCAGATTATAAATAAGCTTGTTTTATAGGCGGAGTACCTTTCTTTGTAGGTTTTCATGCATGTTTTTCTGATGGTGCTGTTTATCTTAAAACCTGATGGGCGAGGGCAGATGTGCCCTAATAATATAACTGCAAGGTCAAGATGCAGCTCATACAGAATATGAGTGAAAATTTGTGATTGCGTGGAACAGTTCGCTTAATCTGTCATAACTCTCAACCTTTTTCTCACTTGCAGCATTATGCAGTTACTTGGAGCATTTCCTTCTCCTAGTGGTCCTGCTTCTCCTTGCAGCTTGGTGAATGAAGCCACGTTAATTAAATATTCCCGTCTCCCTACCATAAACAAGCACAGCTTCCGTTACTTTGTTTTGGATAACAGTGTCATCCTGGCCATGTTGGAGCAGCCTCTAGGGAATGAACAGAGTAAGTTCAGATTTCCCATTTTGTTCTTTCTCGGGCTAAAACTTTCTGTATGGAGCTGCAAAATAAAGGTTCTTCACACTTTAGGGGCTTTCCTTTCTGTGGGTGGGCACAGAGTGTTGCTCTGGGATAAGTGCTGGGAACAACTTTATTGCCACTGATAATGAAACATGCACAAGCCTGCCCAAGTTGTTCATGCAGCTGTCAAAGTCTTTCAACCAGGTAGATCATATACTTGCTGCTGACTGCCCTTGAAATAATGGGTGATGGACCAAAGTAGTAACTTTACATTTTGAAACATCCTTGTTCATACAAGAATACAAATGTAAAGACTACAGGAGACTTGATAGGGATAAGTGCTTAACATATGGTTAGTATGTCTCCTTTATGCTTGCACCGTTGCTGCTGCTTGTTTTAGGCCTCCTATTGCTACATATTTCTGTGGGTGCTTTCAGCTCAGATAGTTTTGGTTGCTTAGGAGCTGTTACAACTTTCTCATGTCTGATCCTGTGCTGTAAATGACAGCTTCTGTAAAGGAGATTTGTTACAGGGTGATGACTTTCACAGCTGAGTCCAACTCATTTCAACCTCACAGAGTTTGACCATCAGGAACTTATTATAAAAATCTGGTGTTAGATGATGCTTTGAACAGAATAACTGATCTCCTGTAAATCTTCACGTCATGGTGTTACCTAATAGAAGAGATGAAAATTCCTTAGCATGCTACCTCAGTTAAAGACTGACTTATGTTTAGAGATGAGTGCTGTCCCCAATACATTTTCCTCATCTCTAGCTAGGATGGAGCCTAAAAACTAGTCTTGAAAGCAGAGATTGCATAGAACTGCATGAACTGGTGCTGAGAAGCTGAGTTGTAGTTCAGAGTGCTCTGACCATGTTGAGAATCACTGAATAGATCTTGCAGGAGGTGATAATGCTGGGAGCCATTGCCACATGTCCACCCCCAGTCAGTGTTGGAGCAAATGTGTTCCTGACTGGAGTGGATTAGAGTGTGCTAGAATGGCTAAGCAATCTCCATCTTCACTCTGCTAAATGTGTTACTGTGGAATCTGCAAAGCTGTTGGAATCATAAATTAGATTATCTTTTCCTGCTATGTAGAACTTGCTTATAAATCCCTTTTGAATTATGAGATTAATTGAAATAATGCATAAGTATGTCAGGCCAGTTCTGAGGCAGATCACGGAAGTGACTGACTGAGGAGCTGCTTTGGGTTCTGTCTGTATGTGTGCTTATGTTCAGGCTGTGCTGCACCCTGAGCTTCCCAGGGAATACTGTGGAAGGAATAGAGTTCTGCTAGTTAACTGATGGTGCCAGTGTGTGGTTTATGTGCATAAAAGATAAATGCAAATACTTCCAAGAAGAAAAGCTTATGATGAAGTATGATGATCTCATCTAAGGTGACTAATATTGGTAGCCTTTTAAATCTTGAAGGAAGACTGAAATCCCTGCAATGTTAAAATCATCCTTGTGCCAGGCACCTCAGGGCTCTGTAGTCTGACCTCCTGCTGTAGACAAGGCCAGCACTGGATTTGGACCAGGATAATACAATCAGATGTTGCCCAACTGGGTCTTGCGAAGTGGGACAACTTCTCTGTGTCCCTGTTCTTTGTGGGGAAAGGTTTTCCATGATGTGGAGTCAGAATCTTCTGAGTCTTTTTTTGACCATTATCTTTTGTCCTTCCACTGTTCTTACTGCTGTTATTCATGAGGAACTTTTGCATAAGGTCATAGAAGCATCATGGAATTGGTATCGCCATGTGGTCATTGTCTCACCTAAACAGGCAGTGACTGGACAATCTTCTTTGATTTCCTTGGAGGTATTTTGGAGAGAAATGGTGATCTGCATGAATTTGGATGAAAGTTGCTTTTAATGATGGAACTAAGCTGGCAAGTATTGAACTGACAAAGTAGACTAGCACTTTGCTGCTGCAGAGAGATTTGCTTACTTCTCACCAGGGCTTTTCTTTAGGGCCAGGGAGGAGATAACCACGAAAGCAAAACTTCTGCTGTCATGCCTGCATTTTCTTCTTATTGAATGATTACACAGTGAACTGTTTGCAGCATATGATGATATCTTATTCTCTTAATCCATGTGCTTTGCAGACGACTCTTTCCCCTCTGTCACGGTTTTGATCCGTGGGACATCTGGAAGATTTGCGTGGGCCCAGCAGCTCTGCCTTTTACCAAGAGGAGCTAAAGCAAATCAAAAGGTCTCTATCAAAGCCCGTAATGAAATCTTTAACTTAGAGATATTCAGCAGAAATTCCACTAAAGTGAGACAGCCCCCCAGAGCTGGTGATTATACATTAAGGCTGAGCCATGGGGCAGTTAGCTGTAGGTAATGTGCCATATCTCTGGTGACTCTTTACCATGTGTGATTAATATTAACTACAGGCTGTGAAAGTGCTGTTGATTTCTCTACTTGCAGACTTGCTTAAGAGTGGGGACATTCTTCTTTTCTTTTTTTCTGAAAGCAACTTCTGAAGTGATGGGGTAAGGCACAGTGTATTTAGCGTGTAGGCAGGAATGTTGGTGCTAGCTTTTAGGCGTCAGGCAAAGCCCTTGCATTAAAGGGAGAGAAGTCTGGAGGTGTAGAATGTAGTGCTGAAGAGAGAACAGGTCTTCAAGCTACAAAGCATGATATTGCAAAGATGGCTGTAAACCTGCTGTGAAAAAAATTATCTAGATGAACTGTAGAAGAGCTCTGGAGAGCTATGGTGAAGGAGAAATACCTCAGTTTTATTCTACAGTAAAATTTCTTACTGCAGGTGTCTAATGAAGCACATACTCTTGTCATGAAAATTTCTGTCTGTGAACTTTTCCGATTCTTTTAACTCTTCCCATGACCCTCTGTAAAAGAAAGACAGTAATGTAGCTAAAATGAGGGGTTGTCAGTCTCAGCTGCTGTGTTCACATTTAGATGAATGTGGTCTCTGTGGAGCAGCCTTTGGGAAGACTATCCAGGTTGTGTTTGGAGCTCTGCTATCTCTGGAGCTGAGACCCTTGGTTAAATAATCTCAGTCCAAGTGTGCTACCTCCTACACTAAAGGGCAAGCCATGATCTGACTGCTGACCTCCTCACCAGTTTTAAGAGAACTTTTCAAACTTGAAGGCATTCTATAACATAATTGTTAATGATTTTATCCTTTTGAAATGTAATCAGTAGTAAACTTAGTAGTAAACTTAAAAAACAACACTGAAGATGCAATGAAAGATCTTGCTTGCTTGGAGCTGATGCACCTCTAAACCTGCACCTAGATCGTTTGTTGCTTTCCTTGGCAACTTGAAGTTTGGAATTGCATAATGACAGTACAGAACATGATGTAGTAGCAATGTCAGAATTGCATTATAATCCATGATTCAAGTCCTTTGGCTATTCTGGCAGTGCATCTCCTGACCCACAGCATTGCTACTCTCTTTGAGTCCTTGGCTTGTTGTGATCATCACAGTCAGGAGAATTGAAATGGAGCTTCTCAAATACTTGCCAGCTTTCTCTGAATACAGTTAGAATGGCTGAAAATAATATGTTGCCATGTAAGCTTGCCATTTTGGGGGGGTTTGCAACCTTTTATGGGCTAGATGCTTAGCAGGGTTCATAGATTTCAAAATGGACAGTTGTGTCTTTTTAAAATTTACAGTCACATTTTTAATACATATCTATTAGTTTAAAGTATTTAATGTTTTTTAATGATTCTGCTCAGTAATAGATTAGTGTAGTTCTGGTGGGGACAGCAGAGGAAATGTTTTTCATCTGTTATAGTCTTGTATAGTGATGCAATACCTTGAATGTAAAAGCAACCCTTTTTTTGTCAGACATTTGTACCAGAACCTCGACCAGCTCCTAAAAATGATGTTGGGTTGAAATACAGTGTGAAACACCGTCCTTTTCCTGAAGAAGTGGACAAGATTCCATTTGTGAAAGCTGACTTGAGCATTCCTGATTTACATGAAATTGTGAATCAGGAAGTAAGTAACTGTCTCCGACTTGATTTTGTTCTTGGGGTTTTTGTCTATGAGTCATGCACTTACGTCTTACTGTAAATAATTTTACTGTTTTGCTTGTCCAGTTTCATATTAGAGGAATAATAACCTCTGCAAATTAGTTAAATCTATGCACTTCTCCAGGAAGATGCCAATGCTTTGGATGTGTTATTTGGGAACCGCTGCTCAACATGTTTTATTACTGATCCTAGTGTCTGGTAGGAAGCACTTTGTTGCTTCTTCTGGGAAAACAGAAGGGTCTTTTTTGGGACCCTAGTGGGGGAAGAAGAGAGTGTATGTCTCAAATATTTTAAAGTTTCACAGGATCCAATTTCGTTTAGTTTCTATTCCTTGAATAGGGGAAGCCATAGCTGATACCGGATATTCACAGAGCTCTCCTATGCCAGCAGGGTGTTTAGATGCCCATTTTGCAATGTTGCAAGATCTTTTTGAAAGTGTTTTAGTAACCATTCTGATGGTGGACTGCAGCAGCTACTGTAGAGCTTTCGTAAATGATGGAACTATTTTCTTAGTGGATCTTTGTGATTTTGGTGACATCAGCAGTTCACGCAATGTTTTCCAGCTCGAAGAGCGCCATGAGAAGCTGAGGAATGGCATGGCTCAGCAGATTGTCTTTGAGACTTCCATAGATCAGAGAAGTGAAGAGGAGTGGCGGAAGAAGAGCTTTCCTGATCCCATCACGGAGTGTAAGCCCCCGCCACCAGCACAGGAGTTCCAGACCGCACGTTTGTTCCTCTCTCACTTCGGGTTCCTCTCGTTAGAGGCACTAAAGGTGATCTGATACCTCTTGGTATTGTCCAGTTCCTACTGTTCCCATGTTACCTGGCTTGACAAAAGGGGAAAAATAAGTTTTGTTAGTGGAAGATGATCTGTGTAGTTCCAACTATTGTTCAGCTGCAGTATAATCAAGTGAAGTGATAGATTCCAGTATTCCAGGACTAAGAGCAGGGTTGTAAAAGGCTGGGTCTCAAACTGAATATGCTTTGAAGAGGTGTCTGTGTCTTTGTTTTCAGTGGATGCATAAGCCATCGCACTCAAATGTTCACAGTTAAAATTATTCCACAACTTGAGTTAGGTTTTGTAGTGATACTTAAAGACTCTGAAATAAAACTGCCATAGAAGTTTTGCTTCAGAGGTGGTTGTACTGAATTGGTTTAATCATACATAAATACTTGGTACATAATAGATGTCAAAGTTTCTTTTTTAAATTAAAACAATTATTTTTATCATATTCTTAATTTGAAAATCGGCCTCTTACTTGTGGATTCTCCCATGTCTTTCTTTTCCCTCCAGAATGCTGTCAGGAAAAGTAGACTATAGAGCATTTGCAAAAGTGATGTCTGAAAGTGCTCAGTATATTACATATTACTGATATTTAAGTTAATCTGAAACTGCATATGCCACTGTGTTCATAGCTGTGATATTCTGAAAGCATCTGCTGTTTTTGTTGTGTGCTCTTCTTGAGCAAAATACTATGTCTCTCACTGGCAAAGTACCACTTTTATTTAATGGGAGTGCAACAGATTGTCAACCTGTTACACTAGCTGTTACTCATTTACAGTGACATTATATCACATCAGAAATCCCTGTATAATTTTGCTCTTACAGAAGGGAAGCAACCTTTTTGTATTTTAATGGATTGCCATTGAAGCCAAAGACCCTTCAATTAAGAAAGATGGGGTTTTAAACTGTTGAACTCTGTCTATTGGACAGGAACCTACTAACAGTCGTCTACCTCCTCACCTGATTGCACTTGACTCTGCTCTTCCTGGGTTTTTTGATGACCTTGGCTACTTGGATTTGTTACCTTGTCGTCCTTTTGATACTGTTTTCATTTTCTACATGAAGGCAGGCCAGAAAACTAGCCAAGAGGTAAGTGAAAGTGTGGAGTGCCAACTAGTCTGTATTGTCTTGTTTCTAGTAATTTCCAAGTGAGTAAAGCATGACTGTTGGTGACTAAAGTGGAGTGTCAGAACCAGTGCGAGCTACAAGTCACTGCATACTCCCTTCATCTGTAGGTTGAAGTACATTGCTCACACTTAGGATTATTGTGACAAATGTAATATATGTTTTAAATATAGATAGGATATATTTTAAAATATTAATAGTATTTATATTATCTGTTTTGTCCTTATTGTCCTTGTTTGTAGAGTTCAAAGATTCAGATCAGAAAGGCATTTCAGCTTTGCTGGCTCAGCTTGCAGGAAAGGTTGCAGTTTGTTCCAGCAATGAGCAATGTCAAGGTAGTTTGGTTTCATTCTAATGTTAAACACATGTTAAAAGAATGGAAAACTTTCTCCAAGTAAGGAAGTATTATTGCATTGTAAGTCTTTATGCTATAATATTTAGATTCAAAGGCGATTAGGTTAATCAGGTTAATTTTTGCGAATCTAAGTAGTGACTTTTTTGTGACCTAGAAACTTGCTAAGAGGCTTAATGGGCTCATTAGGAAAGGATGTTTCTCTAGTACTGCCTCATTTCATTCATAACTCTCATAGTAAAGAGTAGAAGCGTGTCTTGCATAAAAAACCATTGTGCCAACTCCTCGTGTCACTGTGAATGCCCGGTTGTCAGAACACCACAGCACCTTCTACCTCGGTTGGGACACAACTCTTGAAACCAGGATCATCTGTGATTGTTACAAATTGTCATTCAGAGTAGCTGGTGCAGAGTCTTTTCATCTGCAAAGTCAGCTATGAAACAAGATACGCTAGGTTTGCCTTTGAGCTGTGAGATGTGCACTTGCTGAGCTAGCAGAATGTTTATATGCTCTTATGGAGCTCCTATGTCTTCCAACCCACTTACTCTGACTTGTTCTGAAGCACAGCTATGGTTTCAGTGTGCTCAGTAAAGAGAATTAATAATGATACTTCAATGCAGTGTGTGTAGTCACTGCTGAACACTGTATGAGGCATTAGGGTGGAGTGTCAGGACTGTGTGACTACACAAGGCCTCAAGCCTGGAAGCTTTCCTTCCAGCATCCGTCCCTGCTTTGTTGTGGCCTGTGTCCCAGTGTTCTGCCCCTGCACAAGCCAAAACGATTGACGCCTCTGCCACAATACAAATTCTTGTATGGCCCAAAAGGGATGAATGGATTGCTTGTTCCAACCCCAATGGTTCTGGTACCCAAATCATACATGTCCTTGTGTGCTGTTTGGTGGAGGGCTCAACTCTCACTTGGTCATAATGAGGTAAAAATTTTCTTAACATTTTGAAACATCCTAGATCTCTGTCAGAAATAGAATTAAAGTTGAATGTGAACAGTACAGTGTGATGTTTGATTAAAGTGCACACTTTAATGCTGCTGAAAATTGTTTTGGAAAATCTGTTTCATCATTTAATGTGCTGTGAGGCGTGTTCTTTAAATCACTATGTTGTGTACAGGTGAGTAGAGGAAAATAGCTTTCTCCTCAAATTTTAACTCAGTCTAATATTGAAAACTGTCTAGAAAACCCTTGTGTTGCCCTTGGTGCAAATGCAGGTTCTGCACTGACTACTTAGTGGTTTTTCTGATGAGTGCTTGAGTCTCAAAATTGCTATTTCCAGGCCTTTCATTCACTGTTTTACAGGCTTTGAAAATGCTGGCAGAAAGTCAAGTTGATTGAATAGGACAAGGCCAAGCAGGACAGGAGAATGCCAAGGAGCAAGGAGTAATGTCCATGTAGAGAGGCTGGGGTTCCAGGCTTGTTCTGTAGCTATGTTTGGGCAAAACCATGTTGGTGACAAAAATTTAGTTTAAAAGCTGGGGAGGAAGAAGCCTGTTTCCTGCTTCTTGTACCAACCTGGTGCTGCTGTTGGTTTCAGATCCTGAAGAACATGGAGTCTTCCAAAATTGTTCAGCCCCACTTCCTGGAGTTCTTGCTGTCTCTTGGCTGGTCTGTTGATGTTGGGAAGCACCCTGGGTGGACTGGTCACGTCTCAACAAGCTGGTCAATCAACAGCTGCAGTGATGAAGAGGGACCTGAACAAGGTAAGACATGTAAGACATAGTAAATGTCTTTAGTACTAAATTAAAATGTTTAGGCTCCTTTAGAAGACAATTTTCTTGCTCCTGTGTACCTATCTGAATGCTGGGTTGGGGTTTTTTGTGGTTTTTTTTTGTTGTTTTTTTGTTTGTATTTTTTATTTGGTTGTTTTTTGTTTTGTTTATAAATGAAGTTTGCTAGAAAGAAATGTGTAAATATTAAATTAGTGTTTCAAGTCAAAATGAGCAAAATTAATGTCTGTATGTTGTTGGGAGGAAGTAGCCTCAGGAAAAAAAAACAACCAACCTCTGGACTGTATTTTTTAAGATTTGATGAGTCTTTATTATGTTATTCCAAAGCAGTATTCAGGTGAAATCGGTTGCAGATTGTTCTGTGTCTTGGCAAAGAGGCTTTTGAAATGTGTCACAGACTGCAGGCTCTTCTGGCTGCCGCGACCTGCCGGGTGAAGCGTCTTTCAGAAGACGCTCACGGTGTCTGTTGCACGGGCACACCACAGGGATGGAGCTCAGGGGTGAGGGCTGCAGGAGCAGCCAAGCAGCAAAGCTCTTGTCAGGCAACACGGGACAGACGGAGCAGGAGGCGATCTTCCAGTATCAAGGGCTTCTTTTTTAGAACAGGAACCGGCAACTGAAGGACCCTGAGTGCTCAGAAACACAGGTTTTTGTAGGGTTTGGAGTGGGCAGAGTCAGCAACGTAGACCAATGAGGGAAAGGATTGGGGAACCAACCAATCAGGGAAGGGATCTGAAATCATCCAATCAGTGGAATGCAAACCCAGGAGCTAGGGTAATGACCAATCACAAACAAAGGATTAGCATACCTGCAAAGGCTCATGGGATTGTGCAGTTTCTTGCTCACCATGAGCACAGAGAAGCCTCTTAGAGAGACTCCTTGAGGGAGAGTTTAAAGCTTAGTGGTAGCTGACATGCTGTCAATCCTGCCAGACAGGGTGAGCTGTGTCGTGGTTGGCCCAGGAACCAGCAGACAAATACTGTGTGATTTTTTTTTTTTCTTCTAGTGTTCTGTAAGTAAATTAAAATTAAATACTGACTCAAGGTGCTGTTTATGGGTCCTGGAGGTGTTGCAACCCTTACGTGGCTCTCTTTCTTGCTTCATTGACTCTGCTTTTTTCCACTAGAGCAACTCCTCTCCTGAGCTTGTCATACACCACCCTCTCCCCATTGTGTCACCCAAAATGATCCCCAGGAATATGAGCTGCTATCCCAGGATGGGAAACTGTGAAATTGGGTTAGCTTCTCCCTTGGACAACTTCATCAGTGTTTAAGCAGCACTTGCTCTGCCATCATTCACTGTGTTTCAGGAGTGCCCTTCACCTGTATCTGCAGCCAGCTGGAGGCTTCTCCCTGAAGTTACAGGATAAAAGTACAAACCACAGAAGGCTGAAAGTGTTGGAGAGAAATTGGAGTACGGAGGCATTGCTTTCTCTGAGCAAGTCAGGATAGATTACAAAATGGCTAGGTCTGGATTTAATTTTGCTTTAAGGACAGGGTCAGGCTGTGCTTTCTCAGAGGCAGAGCCCTCTGACCTCCCTTTGGCTGTGTCAGAACAACTGCAGAAGGCAGGTCCCTGAATTAGCAAGGGACCTGGTTTAATGTGAACTTTCCAACTCAATTTTTTCAGCCATTTGAATGAAAACACAGACCACTAAATAGCTGAATTAATTCAACCAGCTCGGGGAAGAAGGAAACAGAAAATGCATTCAGAAATGGAAGGGAGGAATGGCAGGTTACTTCCAGTCTGGTTCTGCTGGTGAATGGGCTGGAGTACAAGTCTGGTGAGGAGCAGCTGCGGGAGCTGGGAGGGCTCAGCCTGGAGAAAAAGAAGCTCAGGAGAGACCTTCTGGCTCTCTACAACTCCCTGAAAAGCATTGAACCCAGCTCAGGGTCAGTATTCCACGTAATGAATGACAGGATAAGAGGAAACAGCCTCAGTGCAGGTTTAATTTGGATATTAGGGAAAAGTTTCTTTATGGAAAGGGTGATCCAGCATTAGCACAGGCTGCCCAGGACAGTGGTAGAGTCACCATCCCTGGGCATTTTAGAGAGATTTAAAAGCTATGCAGATGTGGGACCTGGGGACATGGGTTAATGGTGAGTTTGGCAGTGCTGAGTTAACAGCTGTACTCAACGATCTCCAACCTAAATGATTCTGTGAGTCTAAAATAACTTCCAGTGAGTTCTGGTTAAAAGAACTTCATGGGAATGTTTCCCTGCAGCACCCCCAAAATCAAAGAAATTCCTAAAGAGCTGGGTTCGAGTTGTGGTGCTGCTCCTTAGGAGCCTGTACACTGGAGATGTGGGAACCTTTTCCTGATGCTGAAGAACACTTGGAGTCTTCAACATGTCTCTGGCCACTTCTCTGTCAGTATCGTGAATTTCTCTGCTCCAGTGGCTTTTTTGAGACAGCTGTCCCAGGAACCCTTCTGTAAACTGGATCAGAGAAATAATTCATTTTAAAGTCCTTGCTAGATTTTCTGGAGATGACATGGGGAAGGAAAAGTGGGAGGGAAGTTCTTTCCCTATTCTGAAGGCCTGTGTTGGCCAGTTGTGGTGAGGGAATCAGTGGGGACTGAGAATGAGGAGTTTTCTTGAACTGATTGGAGACATGTTTGTCTAACTCTGCTTGACAGAGAAAAGACCAAAGACAGCCTGCAGAAACTGGCTTGAATTCTGGAACAGTATCAGACCTAAGTGATAAATGTCCTTTGATGATATGAGTGAAATGATAGAGTCCTTTGGAAATGGAATGACTAACTGAATGATGTTGCTAGGTGGAATGCTCAGAAATAGATAGCAGATGTATTCTTGTGGCAGATGTGCTTACTGGAGTACTAGGAAAGAAACAATCCAGTACACTGGAAACGTGTTCAGAGTGAAGCCATTCCCAACCCAAAATGCCTTTTCCTTCAAGATAGTAAAAACATTTATCTGAGAAAGGTTGTTAGCCATGAGACTCCTTTTGTTTTAAAATGAGATTTGCATGATTTCTGCTCATTGCACCTTGTATTTGAAAGTAATTTGTGATGCAGTGTGTAAAGTAGTAGAGCTTCCTTCTGGCTAAACTTTGCTTTTCTGTCCATTTCAGATGATCTAATTATCTCAGATGATGTTGGGGCAAGTATCTTCAATGGGCAGAAGAAGGTGCTGTATTATGCAGATGCCCTGACAGAAATTGCCTTTGTTGTCCCATCACCAGTGGAATCCCTGAGTAAGATCTCTCTGTACATTCTCTATACAAAAATGAAACCAACATTTTTTTGCTTGACAACTCCTTCAGAAGCAAAACCTAAATAAATCAACTAAGTAGTGTATTCAGCAAGATCCTTGTCAGAAAGGTGTGGACGTTTAAATTACAGCATTCTAATCCTTAGACTTCTTGCTGATGTGGCATCTGTTCTGTGACTTTCTCAGTCTGAGCCTCAGTAGATGTCCAGGCATGCACAGCAGTTTTGTTGTTGCCATGGTGCTTTAGGTTGAACATGTGGTTCACATCAGCTGGTGATGCCTATTCTTTTTTTCCTTTCCTGTCAGTTACATGTTCCTGCAGCACATGGAGGAGTGTTTGTACCACTGCTAAGTAGAGAAGCTACAGCTTTCACGGCATATGTGGCATGCTTAAAATTGCCTAGAATAAAATATGGTGTAGCCATAGGAAGGAGGAGACTGTGTTCTATAGGAAATCGCTGGTATGCGTGTAAGGCCATAGGGAGTGCTTTATTGGCAGTCTGTTTCTGGAATAACTGGCAGTTGTCTCCTAACTCATCTTCCTGCTTATGAGGACTATATTGACTTGACCATACATCTATGCGTGTCTAGTTTCAAAAGCCTTACAACATTTTTTTAGTGTCAAAACCTTATATATGATGACAGCTTAAGTTTTTTGGTGGAAGAAGAAGCAAACACTTTTTTTCTTCTGACTTACAGCTGATTCACTGGAAAGCAGTGTTTCTGACCAAGAAAGTGACTCCAACATGGATCTGCTGCCAGGAATATTGAAACAGCAGCCTCTGACACTTGAACTCTTCCCCAGTCATACAGACAATCTTAATCCCTCCCAGCGGGTAAGGCAAAACTCCCATTGAAAAGTGGTGCTTTTTTTCTTTCCAGAAGCATGCTGGCAACGCTCAGGATTTTTGATAATATATGATTTCCTGGCACATAGAGCTACTTGTTCCTTGCCATTAATCTTTGATATCTGCTTTGGTCCTGTCAGAATTTTAATCTACAGAAGGAGATAGCAAGGTTACATTGCTTAAATATGAAACTTAGACACGCTAAGTGGTAATACTGTGCATCCTGAAATCTTGAAATGCATGCAGGGAAAAGTATATGCAGTATTTACGGAGTAATTCAGCCTCAAATTCATGCTTGGAAATTGAGGATGGATAGACATGAACACTTTTCCTACCTGCCCACTTTAAAACAGTGTGTCATTTGTGTCTGCACACTAACAAAGTAGAAAATCATGAACTGTTATATCTGTAAAGCAAAAGACTTACTACTACTGATTACTTGCTGTTTAGAATTCACTTCCAAATGTATTTTTTAGTTACTCATTTAAGGTCTTCAAGAACATTAAGAAAAACTTCTAACTGATTCAAGGTTGAATATATATATTAGTTTGTATAGAATACAAGTAGTTGGTCTCCCAGCTTGCAGTGAGTAGTTTCCAGTACAGCTGCCCCTGCTCAATAGCTGGCAGAGGTTGTACCTGGCTGAGATATGAGGAACAGCTGGTAAAGACTTGTTGGCTGCATTATTGGACTCATGATGTTTGCAAATGCTATTTCTTCCCTTGTGTTCGAAACAGCTCAGTCCTACTTCTAGATCCAAGAGGATGCCTCAGGGCCGAACCATTCCACCAATGGGACCTGAAACCAAAGTGTATGTGGTGTGGGTGGAACGTTACGACGATATAGGTATGTACAACTGCTAACAGTTCACTAAAGTAGCAACAGGGCAGGAACCAAAGGAAAAACTCTGTTGGTTTTTTTGTTGGTTTTTTGGGGTGGGTTTTGTTGGGTGGGTTTGGGGTTTTTTTGTGGTTAGGTTTTTTTTTTGTTTTTTTTTTTAGTAAAATGCTAGATCATGGAACCACAGACTGGTTTGAATTGGAGCAGACCTTAAAGCTCATCTAGTCCCAATCCCCTTCCATGTGCAGGGACACTTTCTACTAAACCAGGTTGCTCCAAGCTCCATCCAGTCTGAACACTTCCAGGGATGGGGCAGCCACAGCTTCTCTGGGCAACCTGTGCCAGGGCCTTACCACCCTCACAATCAAAATAAGTTTTTATTAATGTCTGTAAGAAAGCTAAGTTTCTGAATCAGTTCTTGAATATTTGAGTTGTGATCCATAGGGTGTAGATGAATTAGTGGCATATAGAGGTCTGAAGTTTCCTTTAGCACTGGCAGTACCTGTGAAATGCTGTCATGAAGCTTCTTATGCTCAGCACCCAAGGCGGGTGTGTTCCTCTGCTTTTGAGTTCTCCTTGGCTATTGTTTCCAAGGAGGGGAGCTGGTTTTCTTCCTTTTAAAAAATGGTTTCTGACACCTGCTGCTTCTGTGCTGGAAGGATCATCATCCTCCTTAGTGTGATGGCACCTTTGGAACTCCACGTTCTCTCTTCAGGGGAGGGCTCATTTGTTATGCCCTGGGGGTGCCTGCTCCATGCTCCCTTTCTGCTGTGTTGCTCAGGCAAGCTCCTGCTCCTCATGCAACTTTGTTTCTTAGTTTGGTGTTTACTCTCTGCCTCGGGGTACTGCTGCTCCGGGAGAGACACAGCTTTGTTTATTCTGTTTACAGCCATGGCATGGCTGTGGTGTGATGGAACCCTGGAGGCTGAGAATTTCAGGCTTTCTGTTTTAAAAAATACTGACCCTCAAGCAAGTATCACATTTAACTTGAGGCCTTGGAACAGGCTTCCAAAATTGAGTGATAGCACTGGGGTTGTGGGTGTGTAGTTTGAATGGTGTTGTGTGATCTCACCGGATGAAAAACGTAGATTTAAGATTTTTAGTATATATTCACCTTCTTCTTCATGGTTTTGGGTGTTTTTTTCTAACTGGGTGAAAAAGGTCCACATTGTGGACCTTGGGTGGTCATTATTGAGTCAAAAATACAAATAATATAGGTGCCATCTCATTATTGGGTGATTAGCACTTAAATAACCTTGGAAAGAGAGGCATCCATTTTACCTCCATTCTCTAACTTACTAGTTAGAGCTCACGACTTGTGAGGTTGTAATATAGATAAAAATTAATAAACGCTGAGTCCAAACATAAACTGTGACTCCTGTGTATTAATCCCAGCTCTAACATGAAGAAAAGAAGATATGAAATCAACAATGATGAACAGTGTTGAGGAATTCTTTGTCCCCAGGAGCTTTTTGTGTGCTGTTTCCAAGCCATGGCCTGGCCTTAGTGCTGTGTGAGAGTCTCTGTGCACTGGCCTAGCCCAGCAGTGTCTGGAAGACCGGCCAGGAACTGCTGCTTTATTCTGTCTTTGATTTCTAATCCTGGTTCCCAGTCTGGCAGTAAGGGTGGACCATAATTAAGGCCTTAACTCCTTCCACAGTAAAGCAATAAAAGGAATGGGAGCAACACTCAAGAGGAAGCTTCCTGTTAAGTGTAGATACAAATTCTCAGGAAGGCCATCTTGTCCACAGCATGTCCCTCAGAGCCTTACTCAGATCAGGAGGCAGACAGCAAGTTCTGCATCATCATTTCCTTCTCCAGACATTGGCCCAGAGTGTGTTCCAAGCTGGTGTCCCTGACCCCTTCACTGTAGGGGCAACAGCTGTGCTGCACAGGCATGCTTCTGCTTGACTGTTTCTTTCAGTATCTGTAAGAATATCCCAGAGTTCTGGGCCTGAAGCTGAAGAAATGAGTTTGTGAGCCTCAGTGAGCCTGGCAGTTGGATGGAGGGAAGGGCAGCTCTTG
The DNA here is from genome assembly GCA_013400215.1 of Cisticola juncidis. Classification (NCBI taxonomy): domain Eukaryota; kingdom Metazoa; phylum Chordata; class Aves; order Passeriformes; family Cisticolidae; genus Cisticola; species Cisticola juncidis. Next base: position 161,845 of record VXBR01004476.1, read on the forward strand.
GAAGTGACTCCTAGCCCAGAGGCTTTGCCATATGCTCCTTATGTTCGTGGCTTTTACCTTATGCTTCCAGTACATCTTTGAGTCTGGACAGTGAAAAGCTGTCACTTTGTAGTCAAGGTTATCATCCTGATGCCAACTGTCTGCTCTCCCTCTTGCTCCATCTCAGAGTGTGTCCATGGCTTGCCATGCTCTCCCTCTGCTTGCTCCAGCTGTTGTGTACCCTTAGCATCCCAGCTCTGATGGCAATGTCTGGGTTTGGGCCTTACATTCCTTCTGCTGGAAGCACTGTCCTGCTGCCTGAACTGTACTTCTGTGAGAAACTCTAAGCATCTCTTAACCCCTGAACAAGGGGTTGGATCCCTTAAAGGATTCAAGTTCTTACTTTTTTCTCATTCACCTTCATTATACAGTCTTTGTTACCAAGTGCATGGCAGCAGAGTTGTGGGTTTTGGTGGAGATCCACAGAGCTTGGATTTGAGGAAGGATATAATATTTGTGGGATCAGGGCTCAAGGAAACTGTAGGTGTGAGTGGCTGGCATTGTTCAATGCTCCTAGCAGTATTCTGGAGGCTGATCACTTGTGGATGGGTGAAGATTCAGTGAATAATAATTTGAAAGCTCTTTTTGTGGTTGAAGTAGTTCCATCTCCTTCCTGCTGTCATGGTTCCTCTAGATTTTGACCTTTGGGTTGAGAGAATGGAGGGTTTGGGACCTCATCTGCTGAGTGCAGAAGGCTGAGGTGTGTGACCCTCCATGAATGCTGAAACTGGAAACCAAAGACATTAGCTGTGCAAGAACACTAGTGCTATAAATGCTTGAGGACTCTGTGGTTTTGACTGATGATAAATAATCTTTCCTTGTACACAAGAAAAACAAATCCAAAACTATATTAGGTAAACTTTATTTGGTGCATTCTGTTCTTACAGAAAACTTCCCCCTCCCTGATCTGGTATCTGAGACTAGCACTGGTGTGGAAACCACAGCCAATAGTAGCACTTCCCTTAGGTAAGACTGCTCTTATTTTTGTCATTTTTATTTGTTTCTCAGTGGACTATTTTTTGGTTGAAAAAATGAAAGAGCTTTTCATATCACTGCAGATAAACTATAAATTAAAGAACAGAAAATGTGGAGTTTTATCTGAGTCTGTGATAAGTCTCCCTCCTGATTGGCTCCCTTGTGAGGTGGTTAATGCTGCATACACACTGTACCCTGGCTGCAGGGCTGTCCAGTCCTGTGGGGACAGACATCATTGGCACAGCACGACTGGCAGAGCCCTTCTGAGGGTCCAGAGCATTCCCTAGGATCCTGCCTTAGCCATGAGGCATTTTAAAACTTTCTTTTAACACATAAAGGGGTCACTTTTCATCTGTAGATTAATTGAAACAGTGCTTTAAAACTGATTCAACAGTTGTGTTTTTACCTTAAGATCTACCGTTCCTGAGAAGGAAATTCCTGTGATCTTCATCCATCCTTTAAACACTGGCTTATTCAGGATAAAACTACAAGGAGCAACTGGGAAATTCAACATGGTTATCCCACTGGTGGATGGAATGATAGTCAGTAGGAGAGCTCTTGGTAAGTCAAAAGGTTTTAGGAATGCTCATGTTTATATTTTACTTTTTAAAAAATAATAATATATCTACAAAGTACATGGTCTGGAATCTTTCTTTGGAAAAATTGTTAGGCAATGCTGAACAAATAAAAGCCATGCTTCTTGCAGCAGCAGTGGGAGCAGGAACAGCAGAGGGAGCAGGTGGGCAGCACTTGGCTGCCAGGATAGCAGGAGAGAGCGCTGGAACTAGGAACAGGGTCTGTTTATAAAGGAGAGCAAAATGTGACCTTGGTGTTTAGCACAGAGAACCAAGGTGCACCAGACGGTGCTATGGAATTTGTTACTTTACTGGCATGCTGTGTGTTCCTTCTGGTTTAGAAGCCAGACAGGGATTAAAACCACAGCATTTTTGATTATGTGTTCCGTGCCATGCAGGTGTGTTAATAGATTCCATTGTGTGTCTTCTGCCTTTTCCTCTGTTCCTGGATGGATTCATGGACCAGTCCTGGTATTAATGCTATTTAGCTTCAGTAACTGTAAATTCCACCCAGTGAGAGCACTACACGGGGCAGAGTAAAATGAAGTAATGAACTCTAGGATACCTGTACATAACCATAAAGCTGCTGTTGGAAGTGACTTTCAGGTTCTGGGGTTGGTATGCTTAATTGAGTGATTGGCAAACTGAAGCCAGACCTGGGACCTTAAATTAACATTTATGAACTCAGCTAATCAGTGGCTTTTACTGAAAAACTATCAGGTGTGTTTTCCTAGAGTTGGGCTTGTTTTTCTCTGCATCAGGACTGTTAATATAGTGAAATTTTTCTCATCTCTTAAGTTCAGAAGTTGTAGTTTGTGTGCAGGGAGGTCCTGTAAATGTTTGTCTTTATGAAAAAGCTTGTGGAACAGCAAAGGGGGTAAGGGATACTTGCTTCCTTAGAGGCATAGAAATTTCCTTTCAGAATAAAATATGATAAAGTTAGCTGCCAGCTTTTGAGTGCTACTAGTTCCACTCCCCACCTCCTCCTCCATCTGTGTCCAGGAGTGTGAGTTACAGAGGGGTGACAAAAGTGTCAAGGTGGTGTAGGGGAAATTTGCTTGCAGCCACAACCCATGAGGTCTTTCCTCATCTCTTCTCCAAGGGGAAGGCTCTGCAATTCCTACTGGAAAAAGATATGGACAGGTACATTTTTTCATTCTCAAGGCTCCCCTGGAATTACCTGGTGTGACCTCAGGGCCCACCTGAGGTCCAGATGTGTGATGTAGCTGGGGCTGTGGTACTGTGCCTCCTCTAGTATTGGCTGCCATGGGTTTGCCCTCTTGTCCTGAGAGTGCTGTTGTCCAGGCTGTTGTCCAGGCTTGGCTCTGGCAAAGCAGAGAATACTCCTCCTTTGACTCCAGCCAGTTTAGAGTACCACTGCACGAGTCCCTTTCTTCATTCTTCACAGTGAAGGTCTGTACAAGCCTGGGGACCATGGCTGTCTGTTACCAGCTGTTCATGGAGAAAAGTTCTTCACTTGGTGGGGCTGAACATCTCCCCTGGGTTTAGGTGGGACAGAATCCAAAAATGTCTTTGGCTGGGAAGCTAGCAAAGGTGCAGGACTGAATTTAAACTTGATTTAAATGTTGTTTGTTTTTCAGGTTTTTTAGTGAGACAGACAGTAATAAATATTTGTCGGAGAAAGAGGCTGGAAAGTGATTCATACAACCCCCCCCATGTCCGCCGAAAACAGAAAATAGCAGATATTGTCAATAAATACCGCAATAGGCAGCTGGAGCCAGAGTTTTATACCTCACTTTTCCAGGAGGTTGGGCTCAAGAACTGCAACCCCTAGGTCATTATCCTTCCAGGACAATTAGATCAGAGCTTGGTGGCTACACTAATGAAAACAGTTAAATAACAACAACAAATTTTCTGAGCCCTCCGGAATTCAGGAAATCATGTTCTAGCACTAGTCAGCAGACACCATGTGGGAGGAATGAGAAATGAATCCGAAACATTGCAGTTGGGATATTGACTTGATTCACCTACCCTCAGAAGATTACTGAATTCCAGTCTTTCTGGATGCTAGCAAAATAATCTCTTCACCCAGTCATCCTTTCCAGATGAATTAGGAACTGTAGGTGTCTTGCTCTGAGAGGAAAACAATCAAAGTAAAGCCATCTCTGCATATGAGGATGGAAATAACAATACAAACAAACCTGCCATTAGACACCTTGCTGCACCCACATGTCCAAGGGCAAGGGAGCAGGACCTTTCCTTGGAGGAAGAGTCTGTTCCAGAGCATTAACTTTCCATATAAGAACTTCAAAGACATTTTCAGTCCCTCTTCAGTGCTCAACGGAAGATCCTTCACTGGGTGTAACCCATCTGTGTACCAGAAACAAGAGGAGGAAGATTGCTTGGAAAGAGCAGGCTCTGAAATCCAAAGCCCAGATGCTGTATGTGGCCATCCCCTCCAGGGTTCCGAGTGAGTCCATCTGCATGTGAGACAGCCACCACCACCTGGAATTAACTGACTTTCCAAAAGGACTTACTATTGGAGAAGAGCTTTTGGTTATATAAAAGCAAGGTTATGTCTTTCAGGTCTATTCAAAATGTCACATTTAATTTCAGTAGCTTGATTTTTTTTTTTTTAATGCAACCACTTAATTTATTTTGAAGGATCTGTATCATCTCCTCACCATTTCCATAAAAAGCATAAACATCACTTGCCTTCCTTCCACTGGATTGAAATCTGAGATTTTGGGGCTGCCTCCTCCTTGTTATTTATAGCATGAGCAGTTTTTGCAGCTTCTACAACACTTTTCAGAAGCTCCTGTTAAACCGACTGAACAACTCAAAAAGAAAATTCATGAATTCTTCTTTTCCCTGTTAATTTCAATGCTGTGAAAGCCCCTTTGGAGTTATAACTTCACATTGTTTTGAATCTCCTGTATGTTCTCACATATGGCAGCAGCACTTCCCTTCTACCTAGGTCAGGGGTTTTCATTTTCAGGCTGTGGCTTTGATGTGTTAGGACTTAAAGGATGTGCTGGGAAAAGATGTTTACAGCTGAGTGTGATATTGGGATCTCAGAGGTGTGATGGGTGTGGGCGGCCCTGGGAGTGCTTCTGACTCCTGATGCATCCCAGCTGGTGTTGCAGCAGTGAATTCTGGCTTACACTCCTGTGGAGGTGCAGCCTGACAGCAGCAGGGAATCCTAATCCTTCCAGCACCAGATAATGGAAGAGGATGAGTTAACAAGAATTTGGGGAGCTCTTCTAATTATTTCCAAAGTGGTTTTAATAAGATGTGCTATGCATTGCAGTAATACCTGTCAGGCATTGAATTTTGATATTTCAGAGCTACTTTTTGCAACAGTTCTGACCTGAAGCAGTCTTAATTGTTTCATTACAACTTACCTGCCAAGGACAGATCTCACTCCTGGCTTCTCATGTGATTTTTCACAAAGTGGTCATGGAAACACAGGCCCCTAAAATACATGTGAAAGGACTTTGAGGTGGTCAACCAAGGTGATGTGTGCTTGTTGCAGGGAACAATTCAGGAGCTCTGGACTTTGATCGAGATGAATAAAAAGTGAAAAAATCAAACCACCTAAAGAAAACTCCTGTGGGAGGATTTGTGCTGCCCAGGTTGCACATGGCAGGAGGAGCTCCAGGGCAGCATTTGTGTGCATTGGCCAAGCTGTGCAGGGAACTTGGACAGCCTTATTCCTTTGCCAAACTCTTGCCAGGAGCAATTTAATGCGCACACACACTAAATTTACCCACACTGGGTATGTACCTATTGGATCTAATTAATGGCCAAAGAAACTTGAGCCCACTGGTTTAAAAGCCGTGAGCAATGCATGTGTAACCAATAAATATCCTGAGCAATCCCTGTGTCTGCACACTGATAGAGTAACAGCAACCTCACTTATCATGGCTGAGTGTTACCCAGTCCTGGGAGATGCAGCACAGCTGCACCAGCTGCTGCTATCAGGTAATTGGGAGCAGTCACGAATTCAGAGATGGGCATTGGGGCAAACCCTGAGAGGTTTCTGGCAGGGATAGCCAAGTGGACTGCCTGAAGATTTACTTTCTTTAAAAAGACCTCTGCTTGGCTGAAGGGTTGTCTTGGGTCTATTTCTGTGTTCACCTAAAGGCACCCATGGGAACAGTAAAAGCTGTGAGAGCCATATAATTTGGCAGGAGTCTGGAAAGAAGGGAATGTGGTCACATCATGGCTACTCCCAATGCCAGGGGATGGAAGTTTAGAACATGTGTCAACTGAGTTGTAGAACTAGCTGGTGACCAGGTTACAGCTGGTGTGATCTGGGTGTAGGTGATGGGATTGGCTCTCTGAAAAAGTGAGCCTTCAGGAAAGTCACAGTTCAGTACAAAAATGTTGTGATGCAGAACTGTGCTGCCATCCCTCATAGTTTGGGTGCTGATCACAGCTCTGGGCACCCTGGGCAGACTATGCTGGTGCAGGGTGGCTGCAGGGACTGTTCCTCCTTCCCCAGGATATGTGGAGGTCTCAGGCTTCATAACAAAGCACACCCCACCAGTCTGGGAATTATATCCATCTCTTCTCTAAGTATGACCAAACTCTGGCTTTAGCTAGTCCAGAGCACTGTCTTGAGAGTATTTCACCTGAAGGGTCAGAGCAAATGAGTTTTATTTCTGTGGTGATTGAAAGAGTTAGCCAAGAATACAGATTTTTTTATATATCACAAACTGCTGCATAAAATTTCTGACTTGCTGAGTCAAGTGGCTTGGGTCAGCATCCCAGTCCATCAGAGGGGATGAGCACTGACACCCCCCAGCCTGTAACTGAGATTAAACTGAGACTTCATCAAACCTTTCAGTTTGGGTTCATAATTCTGTTTTAACAGAGCAGGAGGTGACCAGTGTCACATTGTTAAACACAGTGTTGAAATTACATTTTGTACCTTAACAGAGACTTTTAAAGAAAAGCCATTCTTTGAAAGGTACTTCTAGAAAGGCATTAGAACCTTACAGCAGGCAGGAGAGGGGGAGGACAGTGCCGGTGGAATTGGTGTATCTGTGGGTAGCAGTGTGAAAGCCAGAGGCAAGAGCAGCCCTGGCTGCTCCTGGGCTGTACCTGCTGGGTTCTCTGTAGGTCACAATGTTTCTTTTCACATGGTTTTGCATGCCCAGAAAGAGGAGGGAACTAAATTTCAACCTCACGGACAAATTTGATGCATTTTTGTGACTGTGCAATTGAGTGATACCTTTGAAGGCAAACACAGCCCTTTTCCCCTGGATTTAGCAGGAGCAATTAGAAGTGAGAATGCCAGATATCATGTGCTTCAATCATAGGCAATTTGTATGAATTGCTGTATGTTGCCAAGACATGAACATTCTGTTCTTACTGTATTTTTCTGTAAATATTCCTGGCGCTAAGTTGTAAAGTAAAGGTAAAATGTAAATATGAAGATGTGAACTATGTTCCGTTGTCTCTAGTACTTTATCATTTGTTTAGGGAAGGCACACAAAGGCTTGTTTGTATTTATGCCAATTCTTTGTCCAGGAGAAACACATCAAATATTGAATGTAACACAATTAGTCCAATAAATTTTAAAGATTCTTATCTAGTAACTTTGCACTGGTCCATTTTTAATATTTTCCAAAATATCTCCAATGGAGATGTTTCCCAGGACAACAGCAGGCAGAGATAGCAGAATTGCACACCTTCTGCACCTCAGTTCCCAGTAGCTCTGGGAACAGTGAGGCTCATAGGTAAGGAAATCATATTGCATCTCAATAGTCTGGGGGGTGAAAACGTGAAAGACTGGCTTTTGAAGGGAGCCTGGTGCTCCTGCAATGCCAATGTTCTCCAGTCACTCCATGTGCTGCCTCCTACCTTAGGTGTGGGTCCCCGGTGGTGCAGCCACTCTGGACACCCGGCCAGGACAGGGGAAAGCTGTGTGCTTCAGGTGCAGAGCCCTGTAAGGATGAGGGCTCTGCTGTCTGGGTAGAGAGGGGAGAAAGGATAAGATGACTCAGCTTTGGATTTGGAGAGGAGTTGGGCAGCAGTGGGACCATGTCCCATGAGGATGAGGCCCCCAGCAAGCCTTGGGGAAATGGGCTGGCTTAGAGAGAGGGTTTATCAGTGCCATCCAGCCAGATCCCCAGGGCCATCTCTGAGCTCCTTACGGAGGGTATGAATTCCCAGCACAGGTCAGGGCTGTAGGACCTGTGTGTGTCTGTGCTTGCTGCTGCAGTGCACGGACTGTTTCCCTGGCAGGGGCCTTGTGCTGTCCCTGGGTCTTCACCTTTGCAGCAGCTCTGGTGCTTTGCCCAAGCTGCCCCACCTGGGCACTGGGACAAAAGCTCTGAAGTGACTGGTCCAGAAACCTCAAGCTGGGATATGTGAACATCTGTTTTGCTGCTGACTTCATCTTTAGAAACTTCAGCTGGTCCCACCCACCCAAGCTCCTCACCATAATGCTTCAGGGAAGGTTAAGGCAGGTACCACAGTGATCTCTGAAGAATCACAAACATCAGTGGTAAACAGTTGAGTATCTTCCTCTGTAGTCCCAAAGTACAGGGCCAGGGGCAGAAAAGGTTTGGAGCCTGATGCTTTCTTCCCTATTGGGGAGGGATCAATACTCCCAGCTGTTTTGGGAAATCACACCTGAGGTTCTGGAAAGGTGGGGAAGGGTCTAGGAAGGTGAATATAGGGTGGGAGGAGAGAAACATGAACTTCGGGGTAACTGACACACAGGACAGACCATTAGCCTAGGGAAAGAGGAAAGGGCAAACAATTAGAAATGAAGTACATTACAACATCTCCCCCTTTCTTTTTCAGAAAGAGGGATTGGGGCAATACTCTGAATTAGGGTACAAGTCTAAAAACCAGGATTCAGGGAGTTGGGAGTCAGGAGCAGGTGCGGTAGGTTCAAGGGCATTAACGTGGTGGGTAGGGAGGAGTTGGGAGAAGCAAAATTTCTTCAAAACAGTGATCATAGCAAGAACTGTCATGATAATGATGAAAAACCATAAAATAGACTTCACAACAGAGGAGGCCCAACCCGAGAGTCCCCATCAGGCAAAGATATTGCTCAACCAGTCTTCTGATTCTGCCTGATGGTGCTAATCATGTCTTGCGTACTCGATTGCAGAGTGGACATCTTTCTTTTTGGATGTTTAAGTTCATACAGCAAAGTCCGTCAAATTCAGAACAGTCATGATTGTGCAGTAAAAGGAGAAAATCAATGGCCACTCTATTCTGAATGGTTGCTTCCCTGGTTATCTCCTTGTTAGATAGGAGGCCCGCTAAGGCAGTTGAAGTCAAATTCGCCTGCTTCACTACCCAACACTTCTGGCATCCCAATTCACCCAGAGCTTTCGCTGCTTCCGCCCAGGGCAGAAAAACTGAGATGGCGACACGTTTGGATTTTGCCCAGTGGATAACTTCTGAATTGCAGCTCTCATCAAGATCCTTGAGATCTCTCTTTTTGAGTGCCAAATTGTTGTTCAAACATCTTCTTTAATAGCCAATTTGCTGCTGTTTTTCCAGTTATTAATTTGGGTGTTGTTGGGGGTGAACAGCGACAACTGCCTGAATGTATAGGGGCTGCTGATTAAGCGAGAGGGGATGCCTGCCCATGCCCTGTCCCCACAGATGAGAAAAGTGCCCTGATCCAATTGGCGAGGTGACTTGTCCTCAGTAGAAGAGTGTCTAGTCTTGGCTAATGCCACGCACCATTTATTGGCTGTAAAACTCAGTTTGAATTGGTACACTGGGTGAACTCTATAATATTGGGGAAGGTCAAAATTAAACTGGATACATTGGATTGCAGGGGAGGAGCCGAGCAATTCAAATTCTTGTGGCTCTTCAATTTTGGAAGGGATCTGACCCAATCACTCCATAAAATGAGTGGCTGCTTGACTGGGAGTGGAACCTTGTACGTGGCATTGCCGTGGTAAATCATCTTAATCCAGAGGGATCTTTATTAGTTTTTTCTTGAAGGTCAAGGAGGGAGTTAGGGAATTTATCAGGGCTGAAAGGGATCCCCACCAGGCAAATGGAGAGCGGATTCTCTGTTGACAATGCTGACAAGCATATATGATGTTGTTTGAGGGTTTCAGCAATCGTGACCCACACAATCTTTTGCGGCTGAGGCACAATCCATGCTGCAATGCTGGACACAGCAAGGAAAAGGATGGTGCTTTGCATCAACAGGGGCATGACATCAGATGGGCTCTTGGGTGGCTTCTTCTCTAGGAGAGACAATAAAACAATTAAAATCTGAAATAATTCACTCCGTTGAGGTTGGAACCAGGGGACAAGAGGGGTCTCCCCTCAACCTGAGGTCTTCCCACTCCAAGGACACAGCACTATTGTCAGGGGGACAGACTGGATGCTTAGTTACATATGGCTTCACGCACCTCTGTGGGATCCACTGCAGTCCCTGAGGTCCTTCTCTCCTGCAAGGGCAGAAGCATACACAGCTCCAGAGAAGGTGCCAATCAAGACATGCACATACTTTAACCTACCGAATTAAGGGACATGGGTGATGTCAGTCTGCCACACCTCACAGCTTTGTAAACCCCTGGGATTCACTCTCCCACCTAATGATGGCAGCGCGGTACACTGACATGTGGTCAAGATTGGCTTTGCCTGGATGAAATCGTTTCACCAAGGCAGGCACATTCTGATGGAACATCTGATGGCTCATTTGGGCTCTCTGGAAAATGTCCGGGACGTTTGCCAGGCCAACCGCCCCTGCAGCAAGGGACTCAGCTCTCTGGTTCCCCTCTGCAACTGGTCCAGGCAAATCAGTGTGAGATCTCACATGCATCACAAAATATGGATGCTCTCGGTGGGAGATGGCATAAATTGACCTTGCGAGCAAATCAATCAGGGCCTTGTTGGAGATCTTCCGGAGAATAGCTCTGCTCTGGCAACGACTCCAGTTACATATGCCGAATCTGTTATCAAATTAAATGGTTCTCAAGCCTCTCAAAAGCCCTGACTGCTGTGGTCAACTCAGCAGTTTGAGGGGATCCCTCAACCTGTTCAACATCCGTCTCACATTGCAGAGTCTGAGGGTCTTTCCAGGTCATTACTGACCTGTGGGACGCTTCATAGGCATCGGTAAAAACTCTCAAGGCCTTGAGCAGCCTACAGCTCCTTTTATCCTGGGGCACCAACTTGAATTTGGAAGCAAGCAATTTATGAGCAGGACCATGGACAGAAATTTGTCCACTAAAGCCTTCAAGTGCAATTTGCAGAGATTCATGATTCTTCAGGAGATGTTCAAATCCCTGCTTAGTCAATTTTGTAGGGGACATCCTGTCCTCTGACAATCCAATTGGCAAGTGGATGCATGCAAAATCACAACCGGCCAATTTGCGTAGTCTCATCCTGGCTTTTCCATCAAGCTTGGCCATCAACTTGTGTGGCCTTGTGATGTTCTTGGACCGATGGTGACTGAGAAACACCCACTCTATGATCAAGAGTGGATCCCTCTGGTCCTGGTCCCACTGGAAAAGTAGTCCATGGAAGTGTGGCGATTCCCCTAAAATGATAAATTTAAAAGGTAAGTCAGGGTGGTAACAGTGTGCCCATCTCCTAGCACCTCTCCCACGTTCTCCAGAGCTGCTTTCGCCTCTGGGGTCAGGGACCTTGGAGAACTAGGCTCCTCTCCCCCTTTCAATTGATTGATAAGGGGGGCTATGTCATCAGTAGTGAGTCCTAGCCAAGGCCTGATCCAATTCAAAGTCCCACACAGGGAGTGGAGGTCCGCCAGTGTTCTGGGATCACTATTAAAAGCCAATTTTTGAGGAACAATGGTCCTTGAAGTGATCTTCAGCCCTAGACATTTCCAGGGAGGTATCATTTGCACTTTCTCCTCTTGTAGAGAGAATCCTGCAGCTGTCAGAAAATTGACCGCTTGGTCAAGCACGTGCTGTAAGGCGTTGTCGTCAGGTGTGCACATAAGCACGTCATCCATATAGTGCAGGATGATGGCCTCTCCTGCTCTGGCACGCACTGGGGACAGCAATGAGGCAATGTACCACCAGCAGATTGTCGGTGAGCTCTTCATCCCTTGGGGAAGAACTCGCCAATGGAATCCCCTCATTGGGGCTTCTCGGTTGATGGTAGGAACTGAGAGGGCAAACTGCAATAGGGTCTAAGGGAATTTCAAAAAAGCAATCCTTTATTTCTACAATTTCCAATTTGCTGGGAGTGTTGTGGGGGAAGGCATCCCTGGTTGAAGGATACCCATGTCAACAATGATTTTGTTGATCTCACAAAGGTCATGGAGGAGTCACCACTTTCCTTCCCCAGCTTTCAGATCACAAAAACTGGATAATTCCAAGGGCTGAAAGTGGGTTTGATGTTGCTTTGAGTTAATTGCTCATCCACAAGTTCTTTGAGCTTCTTTAATTTTTTTTGCTCAGCAGCCACTGATCTACCCATATAGGTAAATCCATAGTCCAATCAAGTTTCTGGGCAGGGCACTCCTCAGTGGCTGCAATTAAAAATCCCGAAGGGTTTTTGGGATTTCCAAATGAACCCCCCATTGCGACATTACGTCTCTTCCCCACGGAAGTACCTTGTAGTTAGCAATGAATAGGTGCAAAAAAGCCAATCTCCTGTCCAGCCCCTTAATTTGTACAATGTCCCTTGAAACTCTGGCCAATTGGTCACCCCTTATACCCTGGATCTTGCCAGCCACGGGATGCAGTTCCCAATGTCCAGCCACGGGATGCAGTTCCCAATGTGACGGCTAACTCCTTTCGGGGATGATCGTCACATCCGGCCCTGTGTCCATCACACCCCCTCATTCCCAATTGCTGAATGTGATCCCTGCTGAATGTAACATGGGATCATGGGCTCATGTTCACCCACTGCCTCAGCCCAGAACACCTCCGGAGCATAGTCGTCTGTGGAGAGGTGGGCTGGAAAGGGAATGGCCTGTGCGATGAGTTGTCCTTGTGGCAAGGAAGTAGGATGGATTGACACCGCGCACCAGAATGACCAAGCCGTCCAGATGAGCCACAAGGGTCTCCGGAGCTATTTGGATCTCAAAAGGCATGCACTTGGTGCCCCTGACGACAAGGTACTTACAGTTCAGGTCCTGAAACACCAATTCCCCTTCCAGTGGCTCGACGCTGACAAAGTCCAGTGCCTAGAGTTTAAAAGATGACCACTCAGGTTAGTAAGAACAATGAGAGATTGTGGCTCCCACACTGTAAATTTTGGCATTTGAGAGTCCAGTCCAGTAGAAAGTTGAAGTGGTCCCCTGACACCTGCCCCACTTGTATCCTCGAGCAGAGCAGGGTCGTGTTGTACCCTAAGCTTTTTGTGGCTGTCCTTCAATGGCAGGTGGTGGCTGCCACGCACCCCGCAGCTGCGGAGCAGGACAGAATCTCGCAACATGCTCACACTGGCCACACCAGGTGGGTAACAGGTGGGTGTCTGTCTCTGCTGTGGAGGTGGTGGTGGTGGCAGAGCAGGAACTGTGGGCGACACCACTGCAATCATCTTATGTGGTGTCTTGTGCTTCTCCTCCTGGGGCCTGGTAATTGCTGGGACCTTCCTTGCACAGGCTTCAATAATGGTTGTCAAAGTAGGAGGAGGGTCAAAAGGCAGCCCTAGAATTATCTGCTGGCACACTGGGTTAGCATTTGGCTTTACCATTTCCAACAGGAGAGGCATCAGCAGGGTGGAATCATTGACCTGCTTTTCCATTTAGACCTTGAGGCAATTCACAAAGTCTGGAAACTTCTCCTCAGGTCGTTGCCTAATAAAGGCAAAGGCAACTTGAGGATTACATGTGGGCATGCCATGGAACGCCTTTTCTGCAGCTCCTTTTATCTGTATTGAAACATTTCTCGGTAGTGCCCAAATCTGATCTTTCGTGTCTGCCCATTCACCCTCGCTGCACAAGTGATCCATGGTGATGGGATTTCCAAAGGCGTCAAGGGTGCTGGAGGAGCTCTGCAGTAGCTCACAGCGAATGCCCTTTAAAGGTTGCTTCCATCCCCCTTCCCACAGCATGTACTCTGATGGTGATAAGAGACATGCAATTAAATCTTTTATATCCTGTGGGATCAGGGTGTTCAAGGAGAAAGTGGCCTTCAGGAGACCCTTGAAAAACTCACTTTCCCTCCTGAACTCTCTCTGAGTTTTGAATAACTCCTTTTTATTCTGGAAAGAGAAAGGCTCCCATGAAGGGAGGACCTCTCTCTGATCACTATATGTAACAGGGGAAACCAGAGGAATGCCCTCCGATTCCTGGTTCCAGGCCCCTGGCTTACAACTTCCAGTACCCAGAGCATGGGAACTGCAAGGAGAGGAGTGGGAACCAGAAGTAGGGAGGAGGGGGAGGAGCTACAGGTGGAGGACGAGGGGTTATGGGCAGCGCAACAGCGCAAATGTGGGAGGGGATTTTCAGGGGTAGGCGGAGCTACCACAGGGTAGGAGGGGTTAGGGTAATAAAGGGGAGGTACATGTTGGGACAGGAAGGGGTTGGAACTCAGTTCCTGGGATAGGAAGGAGTTGGGCAAGAGAAGGAAAGGATTCTGGGGAGAAGAAGTACTGTGGGGGGGTCGACCATGTGGTCCCTGCCATTTTGTGCCCTTTGGGGGCCATTTTGAGGAGATGAGGGAACCAAGGGGGGACGAGGGAGACAAGGGGACTGGGGAGGAACCTCGAATCTAATAACTTTTAGAGTGGAAACTGGGGTTGAGGGTTTGCTGGAAGGAGCTCTGGCAGCATGGCCAGTGCCACCAGAGCAAGGGGACCGAGTTGGGCACGGAGAGCCAGGGAGGCTAAAGCATCTCCAGTGGCTCTGTGGCATCCAGGTCCTCGGGGCAGGAGGACCCAGCTGGGAACAGCTCCTTGGTTTCTATGAAAGGTTCCCCATGCCCCACAGGTGCTCCATTCCATGTGAGTAGAATCATCGGCATCACCAGGTGATTGCTGCAAGAACAGGAATAAGAAATATTGGGATGAGGCAGCAGTGGCTGCAGTGTGAAGCCAGGGCTGGGCTCACACCAGGGATACTTAAAAAGGTGTTGCTGGAAAGGCAGAGATGGGCCAATCCATCCATTGCTGGCTGTCCCCAGAGCTGGTCCCAGTGGGACAGGAAGATCCACAGACATTGGCATCCTCACCTTCACCAGCTTCACCTTCACCTTCACTAGTGGGAGAACAGGCTACTTTTGGGTGGTAAAGACTCCTCTCAACAGGGCAGAGCCCAGGGCAGATGCTCCATGGTGCTCCAGCCCCATCGCATCACAGGCATTCCCAAGCCAGCACTGGGATTCACGTTCCTCCATGCAGGGCTGAAGGCCCATTGCCCTCCTGTTCCCACAGCAGCTCCTAATGAAGCCCATTTGATGGTATTATTAAATGATTCAGTGCATTTTCTGCCTCTTAAAGTACTTAATATACGTGTCTATGTGATTCATTATTATTATCTAATAAAAGATTATCTGACTCACTTTAATGTTTCTTCCAATTACAAATTGAAATTGTTCCAAGCATTCTGACCTTGCAGCTGCTGGATTTTCTAAAATTAGCCATAATGATGCATTTTACTAAGATAATTAATTAGCTAAACTGAGAAAATTGTGTAGTAGAACTGTTTCACATGCTGCTAATTATCTTTTATTATGTAATCTTAACATGCAAATAAAGAAATATTGTGATTATTTTAAATACTGTTTTCATTAGCTAACTCACTCATTAGCACAGTGATGGCTCTGTCTCCCCCAGCAGCAGGAGCCTGTAGGGACCTGCTGCTGTTCAACTACAGGACTCTGCCTTTCAGGTTCAGGAAACAAAGTTACAGTCCAAATTAGATTTGTCAATTTATTTTAATGGCAGCTATGGGAGGCGAGTGGAAGGGGGTCAGGGATGGTGGGAGAGCCAGGAGCACCAAGGACTCCTGCTGAAGGTTGGGAGGGGCTCAGGTGATGGGGAGTGTGATGTAGAGGTGCTGCCCCCCAGACTCCTCTTCTTCAGGAGCCTTCTTGTTCAGGAAGTGTCCTGTGATCCCAAGCTCTGTTCCAGCCATCCAGAGCACCCAGAGCTGCTCTTGAAACCTTGTGGGAGACTGGGAGCTGTTGGGTGGGCACCATTCATAATGCTGTGCAGAAACTCTTCCTGTCAGACATTGGCCTTGAGGCCACTGGGGCTCTGGGGCAGCAGCACTGGTGCAGGGGGAGCCCTGGAATGTCCCACTTCTTCTGTCAGAGATTTCCTGCTCCGAGAGCATCAGGACACGGTTGGGGATGCTGAGAGCCTCCAGTTACTCCCTGAGGGCTGCAAGTCATGCTGATCTGGGTGTTTGCCTCAGGCAAGAGCTGTTGCATTTGGGGAGCCCAGGCCACACTCATATGTCTGCCAAGAGCTCCCAGAGCTCCTTCCCAACTTCCCACTGGCTCCTGTGGGGATGATGCTCACAGCTGCCTGCCCAGGGCACAGGAACCACAGAGGCCACTGAGCCCCCTCCTTGCAGCAGAGCTACTCCAAAACCTCTAGGCCCAAGATTTATCTTCTTGAGTACACTCCTGCAGTGGCACAGGCTCCATCCTGGGAAATGTGCAGCCCACTCCGATTGCACTGGTGATTTGCTTTGGGCAAAAACTGCAATTAAGCACCTCCTGAGCCACAAAGGACCTCATCACTCTGTCACCCCATAATTCTGAGGTCCCCTGAGTGTCACTGAAGCCTGGCACCTGCCCAGGAGGCCCAGCAGCTGTTGAAGACAGTGCTGGTCTGTGATCAATATGACAGCAGGAGAAGCCAGTGGTGACAACACTGTCCCTGGAAGCTACTCAGTCACCTGTCCAGCATTTCCGGGGACAGATGTGCCCAAGGAAGAGGGAAATGTTGGCAGACCCAGCACCAGATGCCTCCTGGGAATGCCCACAGTGCATCCAGCAAGAGCCAAGCCCTGCTGCCCCCACCACATCTCCAGCCTGTCACCCACCACTACCTTTGTTTCTATGAACAGCCTGAAAACTGTCCTGTTGGAACCTCTCTTGGGCTTTGGAACCTCTTTCTGGGCAGAGTTCCCATGCATTTCACCCTCTGCCTTCTGCAGCTGGCAGAGATCTGCACTGGCTGCCTGTGTCCTGTGGCACTGCCTGAGACAGCTAAAACACTATCTCTAGGCCCTTGTTCACCATGGACAGGTTTGAGAAACCCCTAACAACTCCATACCTAGGAAAGCTCCTCATTTTTTGGTGGCAACAACTGGGAAGGGAGTAAGATGATGGCTGGTATGAGCACTGGGCACTTCTCCAGCTCTGTAGAACCTGGACAGTGGAGTTCATGCACTGTTATTCTTCAGACACTTATGACTGGCAAGTTGGAACAGGACATGCCTGGAAAGGAGCCCTATAGAGGTAAGGAAGAACCTTTCTGAAGCTAATTTTCCTGTTCAGGTCCACAGAGACCACACAACACAGCACAAGTGCAGAATTCGGGTCAGGGAGTGGACAAGATGAATAGAGGGGGATCAATACCACCAAGGCTTTCCAAGTAGTCCCAGACTCTTTTTAGGAACTCTCCAGCAGAAAGCTCCATGTGCTCAGTACTGTTATATCAGACATAAAGGATCCCCTCCCTGGAGAAGTATATAAGCATTCCCATGCCAGCTTGGATGTATATAACCTGACTTTTTTTTTTCACAGACCCCACTCCCAATGGATCTGTAAACATTACTCTGACCACAGCTATTGGAATTGCAATAATCAAGTCTCTTCACTGGATCCACAGGTGGTGATATTTGTCCTCTCCACCATCTACTCTTGTCCTTTCCTTCTCTTTCTTTTGCTCCTATTTTTTTTCATGTTATTTTTATACTTTTATAGGAAAACCAAAACCAACCATCTACTGCCTTTCTGCTACAATTAAATTTTTAAAAATAAATCTGCCTCACATATACACTGATCATTCAGTGTTATTTCACTCCAATTCACGCCAAGGGATTTATTAAAAAGAATTTACCCAACCTTAGAGATGGGTAGCTCCTGGCCTGCCCTAAACCCAGAGTTTCCTCACTGGGGCTGAGCATGTCCAAACAGGGTCAGCCCACTCCCTACAGCCCCTCACACGCCCCTCCAGCTTAACCAGGATCCCTTGATGACTGCATTGCCTTTATGGAGATGGACCTTGCCTGGTCCCCTGCAAGACGAACCTCCCCTGGGTCAAAGAGCAAAAGGATTAAGCTGGGATAATGACAAAGGAAGTTTAACCAAAAAACCACAGGGGAAAGGTGTTATGCTGGGAGAGGGAAATCAAGGATGTGGAGCGGTTACCTCATCACAGTTTGAAAGTGGCCGACAGGAACACAGGGCCACAGGTTCCAGCCAGGACAGGATGAGTTTGTCTTTGGCTTTATGCTTCAAAAGGGACAGGGAGGACATAGCCCAACCCTGCACAGCCCTGTTCAATCCTACCCACGGACAGTGTTTATGGAAACACAGAATCACAAACAGGTTTTGGTGGGGACATTTAAGGGTTATTTAGCACAGGCCCCCTACCTTGGGTAGGGACACGTTCCACTATCCCAGGCTGCTCCAAGACCCATCCAGCCTGGCACTGAACACTTCCAAGGATCCAGAGGTAGCCACAGCTTCTCTGGACAACCTATGCCAGGGCATCATCACTGTCACAAGGAAGAGTTTCTTCTCAGTATCCCATCTAACCCTGCCCCCTGGCAGTGGGAAGCCAATCCTCCTTGTCCTGGCATTCCAGGCCCTTATCCAAAGTCACTCTCCAGCTCTCTTGGACCCCCTTTAGGAGCTCTGGAAGGAGCTCTAAGGTCTCCCTGGAGCCTTCTCTTCTCCAGGTGAATGCCCCCAGTTCTCTCAGCCTGGCTCTCTCAGAGCAGAAGGGCTCCAGCCCTTGGAGCATCTCTGTGTTCTTATCTGGACTGTTCTGGTTTGAAAGACTGGTGTCTGCTAAAGAAGGTGGGAGAATCCCTTGGAATGAAGAATATGACCGCCTTCACTGTGAATTATTATAACTTTGAAATTATGGGGCTTTCAGCCAAAGATATGGGAAAAGGAATAGCAGTTCTTTTCATGTGTGTGTGTGTGTGTGTGTGTGTGTGTAACAAGGCAAACAAACGACAGCAAACAACAAACAGACACAGAGACCCAGTGCCAGCCTTCCCCCGGCTGCAGGCACCTTCCCCTTTGGTGCAGTTCCGGGCACAGCCGGCAGGGGCGCTGCTGGCTCCCGGCCGGGCAGGGCGGGTGCGGTGATTCCCCCGCGGCTGCAGGGGGCGCTGTGGCCCAGCTCGGCCGCCTCTCTCCACACGGCAATGGCGGGCGGGCTGGCGGAGGGGATGGAGAAGGGGCTTCCTATGGAAACTCACGGGAAGCAGCCGGTCCCGATGACACTCGGGAAGCTGAATGGACTGCAGCAGGAACCTCTGAGCAGCAGCTGGAACGGCAGAGGTGGGCACACCCGGTGTGACAAATAAAATGTAAGAGAAAATTCCACAGCTTTCGCAGGAGCCAGGGGAGTTGGGTGGTCATGGGGTTTGGCTGTAGCGAAAAAGCTCGAGGCAGTGGCAGAAAGCAGAGGGGCTGGGCAGCAGCTGCCGGGTTTCTGTAAGCAGCTGCTGCACGTAGTCAGGGAGACGCTCCCTCAGGAAAGGAGGAAGGGTTTGGGGCCCCGTGTTTTTCCCCTGAGGCACGCGAGTACATGGTGAGGTCCTTTCCAGTCAGATTGGGTGTTAATAAGGCCCCAGTTCACCTGCTGCTCTTACGAGCAGAGGGTCTCCCATGGTAGGGAAGAAGCAGTGCTGGGCTGGACTCTGCAGCAGCAGCAAATTCCCTCTGTGGTAGCAGCAACTCAGCCGTTCCCCTCAGATCCCAAAAGCTGGCAAGAATGAGTGAGGAGAAGAACCCAGCCCCTCACCCCCAGCCAAAAATGTCAGGATATCTCTGCTCTTCCCAAGAGAAAAGCCCCCAGCTAAGAGGCTGCAGCCAGCTGCACCCTTTCCCCCACCTTGGCCACTTTTGTCTCTCAAGTATTGGTCCTTATCATCTCTTAGGCAACAAATGGGACAGAATTCCCTGAGAGAAAGGAAAATTCCTAACTTGCAACAGACTCACTCCAGCAGCTCCAAGTCCTCCTTGTGCTGGGGGCTCCAAAACTGGAGGCAGCTCTGCAGGTGGGGTATCACCGGAGTGGGGCAGAGAGGGAAAATTCCCCCCTCACCTGCTGCCTTACGCTGCTGGGGATGCAGCCCAGAACATGGTTGGTTTTCTGGGAAGTAAGCACACTCTGCCAGGAGCCATTTTTTCTTAAAAATATCAGAGTTTTTCCGCCTTAAATCTCACATCCATCACAAGTATGGCTGCTGCTCTTGTTCTTGATAATTCCAGAATAATTCCAGGCTGGCTTACCCTGGGGATGAGATTAGTTATTTGGTACAGAGCCATCATGCACATCCATCTTTTCTGCAGGTTTCTTGCAAGGTTGGGTTTATGGGGACCACCCAGAGTGGCTGTTTGCAACCCACAGACCTGCCTTCACTTTGCAGAAACTTGTTGCAGCAAAACTCTGCTGAGCTGTGTCCTGGTGCCAGTACAAACCCAACACAGAAGCTGATCTCTTTTCCAGGGAGAATTATACCCCAATGAGGAGGAATTCACATCAGACCAGACCTGCTATCACTCTATCAGAAAGCAACACTCACTTTTAGAAATTTCAAAGGTTTATTAAACCTTAACAAATTACAACAAAGGACTGAATAAGGAAAAATTACAGTACTGGGAACATGAAACTACACCACCACGTGCTCGTCTTCAAAAAGGATGCTCTACCTTTTATACCCTTGGACCCTCCCAAAGTCTTGTCAGTCAACTCCTTCTCTGTCCATTGGTGGAGATCCCTTTCTTGCAACTTGATTGAAGGTCAGGTGTTGCCATGCCACACCTGCTAGGAACAAGCCTGCCCTCCCCCCAATGCCCTGACCAGTGACAACAACACAAGGGGGAAAGGAAAGAAGACTATGGGGAGAACATACCATAATAACATAACTGTACATCTATAAATCAACATACACATAATATTCATCCCTTGTTATAAATAAATCAGCCAATTTAATAATTAAAGGAATTTATTAAATAAAGTATAAATTTTGGGAAAAGCCACAAGCAAATCAGCGCTGAGCGTGGTGACTGGAACTGGGGAAAACCTTAATTCAGCCTCTATTGCACCGAATTCCCCGTGATTCTCCAACGGTGCTTTCACAGGGTTCCTTCTTATACATTTTCCGAGTTCTGCGGGGTACCGGAGGAGGTTTATTTGCTTCCTTTCATTGGTCTCAATCTTTTTAGCATATTAATGTAGTTTTCTTTCTTTCCGCTGCATATGACAAAAGTTTTCCTGGAACTGGGTGAATAATTCATACAAAAATCTTTTGGAATACACTTTTTCTGGCGACGAATATTATCTTATCGTGGATGCATATCGAATGCATATCGTAGGGGTTTCGTTAGACAGATAATCCTCTGAGATACACATCTTTGGAGGCAGCTATCGTCTCTGGTATCTGAATCACTTGGTGCATATTGCTTTTTCCATCACCTGGCTTGGGTAGAACATGCTGTAGTTTTAATATTTAGCATGAATTACTTTGCAACATATATTACATCCCTTCATTGTGAGTGCAAATCATCACATTACCCATCTATAACAACTCTGAAAATAAATTTCTTTGTAATTTTATGTAATTAAGTAGTAATTCCCTCCCTAAGCCATTGTTGGCCATTGGGATACAACATTTATGGCTGATGATTGCCATGCGAGGAGAGCAAGACCAGAGCCAGCATGATGAGAATGAGGAGGGGACAGCAGGGCTGTTCTGGGGGTGGCTGGTGCCAGGCTGCCCTGGGACACTGGGGATGGCACTGAATGTCCCAAGGAGCTGCTCCTTGCTTGCTGAGATGCCCCAGCACACAGAATCCCACAGCCTCCTGCAGCCAGGCAGTGTCTGCAAAAGTCACCAGTGTTTGGGGGCAGGGGAGCAGCAGCTGACAAGCTAATATGGATTCAGAGGGTGCCGCATGCCGCTCCCTCCTGCACAACCACAGGAGCCAGGGTCACTGGGGATTAGAGGGACAGGGAAGATGGGACGCCTTTGGCAAGTGGTGGGACCGGATGACAGCTGGGGACAATGCCAAGCGTCACCTCCCTCACAGTGTTGCATGGCATTTTACTGCATTGCTGCAACCCTGGGCTGAGGCTGGGGTCATCCTTCAGGGTCTCTCAGCTTGGAAAAGTACTGGAGGCTCTCTAAAGCACACTCCCACTCCGAGACCCTCCCTCCCACTCCCCTGAAGTTTGTTCTTGCTGAAACTTGCTGGAAAGGGCTGCACCTCATGCCCCTATTTCTTCCCACCCGCCTGCGGGAAACCCACATTTTTGCCCCAATAATATGTGCCTGAAGTTTTTCTTGTTGGCTTCTGTCTTGCCCTGTCCCTTTTTTATTCCTCTGTAGCCAGGTTCCTATATGGGGCTGGAACAAAGCAACATACGATGCAACCAATGTGGTTAAAACATACGTTCTCCCCTTCATTCCCGAAATGGCTGGTTTTATACAGTGTCAGATAGTTTACAGTTGCAGGTGCATTTCTATTGGCATTCAGCATGAGAAAGAATGCAAACAATCTTAGGTTAAGGCAGCCACAGTGTTTCTATTCTAACTGTTCTAGCTAAAGCATGCACACACCTTAACCTCATTTCTAACTGAGCCACAAGTTTATCTACTTCTACATGGGCCCAAATCTGAGGCCTTGCAGACCCAAATCTGAGGCCCAGTTTGGGATAGCTCAACCTTCATTCCATAACACATCCTGCTCCTGCTACATTCCTCCCTCACAACTTATCTGCCTAGGGACTGAACAAATCTTGTCCTCCCCCTGGCACAGCATCACTGTTTCTTGTAAGAAGTTCCCCAAAGGGGACAAATCAGGATGAGTGGGGCCCTTCCTCCATGTCAGCACCAGGCTCAGTAATGAACTGACACCCTGGAGGTTCTTTGGTTTAAGCTGTTTTATTGTCAGTGTTTCAGGAACAGCAGCACTAGACCTTGATGTGATGGATACAAAATTTAGTGACACTTGGCTGCTGCCTGACTCAGTTTCCCCCTCAGTGACACACAGCTGATGCCCCAGGGCTACATCACACACCTGCACAGTGCCAGGGAACCTTGGGGTGCTGTTGCAGGGCACTGTCTGTGGTGGGACCCATCCCCTGCCCACATAGGGAACTGGAAATAGTCAGTACCATTAATTTCCACTAAATAATTGTGCTGGTTCAGCAGGGTTTGTTACAAAACGGTAAGGAATGGAATTTTATTAGTTCACTAAGCATTGCTGTGATACATCCAAAGGTAAGAAATTATTTTGTTGCATCAAGGAAAATGAAACTGAGTTCTGCTTTCAAAAAGGAAACTTCTCTATTCCACATCATTGAGCTCCAGCACAGACCTTAAAAATACCCTTGTTTCCTTCCCTGTTCATCTTCAGTGGAGACCCTAGCTCGGAGAGGGGCAGGATGACTCATGGGACGCTGGAAGCTGCCAGTCCCAGCCTGAGCTTTGCTTGTCCCTTTGTCCCTTATCCCCTCACTACAGTGCAAAAAACCATGTTCTACCTTGTTTTTCCATCCGGTGTTGATGACAAAGCACAAAGCTCCAGGAGAGGGTTCACACCCCTGGGAAGTATGCCCAGAATTTGTATTTTCCCCAGATACTGACAATGTCCAAGCACAGCCTTGCAGCTGGAATAACTCAAACATGGCTTTTTCTGACTCCCGTGTTCTGCTGCTGGCTGAAAAGAACTCATATGCACATGGAGTCATGGACCTCTTTCTAGCACCATTACAGACTCTGCAGCCAGCACAGAGGCGCCTGGGAATCCCGTCCCTCCCTCCAGCCCCTTGCTTTGATGCCTGCAGTGCAGACCATTCCCAGCCAGTGGCAACCCTGCCCAAAGCTGCTTCCAGCAGCTCTGGGGCTGCTGCATGGAGATGAATGCTCTTCAGAGCCCAGCTTGGGGCTGCACCCCCATGC
This sequence comes from Cisticola juncidis, assembly GCA_013400215.1. Classification (NCBI taxonomy): domain Eukaryota; kingdom Metazoa; phylum Chordata; class Aves; order Passeriformes; family Cisticolidae; genus Cisticola; species Cisticola juncidis. The sequence continues at coordinate 185,470 of VXBR01004476.1, forward strand.
CCTATTTCCTCCCTGGCCACCCTCACTCACCTCCTTGCACCTGGGTGGAAGGGGAAGGGGTGCCCGCCCAGCCAGCTCCAGTACTGCCCGCTGCCCTAACACTTGGATAGGTGTGAAGCCGCACACCTGCAGACTGCAGAGACCTGCAGACTGCAGAGACCTGCAGACAGGAGGCCCAGGAGGGATGGGGCATGCCCAGCACAGCCCTTGGGCACTAAAGAGAACAGGGGTCAGCCTACTGCACGCCCACCCTGTTGGGGCACTCCAGAGGGATAAACAAAAGGAGCTGGAAGTCTAAACGTGCAATCAAGATTATGATTTAATTGGCATAACAAAGGCTTGGCGGGCTCAGGCTCATGACTGGAATATTAATATAGAAGGATGAATCTTGTTCTGGAAAAACAGGCAGCGGATTAAGGGGAGATGTACTGTTTTGTATAAGAAGGGTGGATACATTTGCCTTGCAATCCAATGAGAGCCTGGATGCCATTCTGCCAAGCTGAGGGTCTTTCCATGAGCAATTTTGCCAGGCTCACCTAAAACCCAGGACATCAGGATGACAAAAAATGTCCCTACCCAAGCAGCTGGTGTGGTACCAGGACAACAAGGACAGACTGTCCAAACACTCCCAAGGCTTCAAAACCGATTTTTATTTTCCTTTGAGAAGAGGCCAGTAGAAGAGAAAGGCTATGGCTTTGCTTCTAACCTTAGGGTGTGGATGTGGATTGTGGGGGCAAATGGGATGAATGCCACCCAAACATGAAGGAACTCCTTGTCTTGCAGAGGGGAAAGAGCTAGAGCTTGGGTCTGGGAATAGAAACCTCTGGGGTATGGGAGCAGGCTTTGTTCAGATATGGTTCAAATAGCTCTACATATGGACGGCCCAAAGCTCTGTGAGCCCAGGGCCAGGGTCTGCCCACCCTCATGGGGAAAACCTTGTCCTCACAGCAATTTCCCTGGTCCTGCTGGGTGCTGCCCTGCCCCTCTCTGCACCTCAGGTGTCTCCAAACCCCCTGATATTGGCCATGTCTGCTATTCACAGCTCACCAGTCCAGCTGGAGAGAAGCTGCAGGACATCATAGCAACAGCCACACCAAAGGCCATGTCAGGATGGGGAATATCCCATGCTGTCTCCAAACTCCAGAGCAATCGGGAAGCAAGCAGGCAGGTTTGAGTGTAAACACATTCACTCCGAATGCGAGATCAAGAAGGCCAAAAGGAACAGAGAAAGGATTCAGCAGGCAAGGCAGTGAGAGCTTATGGAGAGGAAGAGGACAGGCAAAGCCAGGGTTGATGCTCTGGGGTGGAAAGGGGAATGATGAATGCTGTGGTGTCAAGAGCATTCACAGCCTCAGTGTTTCTGCCTGAACCAGCCAGAGTGTGCAGTCAGCACCAGTGAGGCAACAATCCTGCCAGGAGCAGGGCTAGGGAGCCTGGAGAGGCAGAGCAGCACAGGCAGGCCAGGTCTGGCAGCCCTGTGTGGATACAGGCAGAGCAGGCAGCAGAAAAGCTGGCAGCACGAGGGCAGAACTGGGGAGGTGGGACAGCAGAAGGATGTGTGGCTTTTTAAAAGAGGAGAAACCTGAGTGCTCAGTGCTGCTTTGGACCTCTAGGAAACACAAGGATAAGCAGCAAAGCAGCCTGGAACCCTGCAGCGCAGCACAATGGGGAGCAGTTGCCAACTCCAGCTTCTCAGGGCAAACTGTGGCAAACCTAGTCTGGTTCTATCCTCTGACAGAAGAACAGGAAACACAGTGTGTAGGCTTGATGTTCAAAAGACTTTGACACAGACCCATAAAAACATCTCAGCAGCAAGCTGCAGATCATATCCAGCCTAACCCTGGGGTCCAATGAGTGCTGGTCCCAGCTCAGGCTCCAGGCTGTGGCTGTCAGCAGGTGAGATCGTGAGATACACAATTGCAGGCAGAGTAGCAAAATAGAAAGTGTGGAGATTATGTTGGAAGGCAGATTCCTAACCCCAAACTCTTCCTACACAACACCTCATGGAGAAATTAGATAAACAGGCTTGGGAAGCAAGACATCATGGAGCACAGCCCCATACCACCAGCATCACAGCATAGCCAGCACATCCTATAAACAAAGAAATTACTCACTTGTAGGAAGTAATTTTGGAGGGAGGGACTGACAGGGTAATTAATTACTGCAGAGCAGGGGGCTAACAGCAAAAAAAAGGGGCAAACACAATGCTGGGATGTGTAACTGTGAGAGGGCTGCGGCACTGCTGGAGGCAGCTCTGCCCTTCTCCAGAGCAGCTGGCAGCAGTGGCTGGAGAAGGCAGCTATGTGTGAACATTGCCCTCTGGGCTGGTTAGAGAGGATCCAGATAAGGATGCCAGAGACCTAGAAAATATGAATGCAAGAAAACATAGCAAATGTGGGACTGTTTAATTGGTAGGAGGGTATGAAGGGGGCTGCAGCAGCAGTCTGTTGGAATGTAAATGATTCCTGCAACAAGGAATCTGCTCCTGCCAGAAAACACAAAGAGAATTGTTACATTTTGTGAAATGGTA
>VXBR01004477.1:0-12977 GCA_013400215.1 Cisticola juncidis
GGGCTCTGAGCAACCTGATCTTGAAAATTTCCCTGATCACTGCAGGGACGGTTGGACTAGATGACCTTTAAAGTAGCTTCCAGCTATACCATTGCAACAGTTTACTTAATTTTCGTTTGAAAAGCTCTGAGGTTGGCGATTAATATGAGTGGGGGCCATCTGATTATTTCGAGTTTAGTGGATGAGTATCCTGTTATATGAGACAGTTGTTTTAGTTGCAGCCACTTTGCATTTTGCCTCCAGAAGATCGTTGGCAGACCCTCGCCCATCCTTGTCCATGTGCAAACAGCAGTTCAGAAAGTCAGGGAACACAAGGAACAGTTGCTTCTGCATCTTTGCTATTTTTTTCCTAGCTTTGAGACTCAGTGCCTAGAGAAAAAGGAAACTTGAGATCCTGCCTGTTTTTTTCATATCCATATATGCTCGCCTAGACACCATATTTTGACCTCCAGTCTGCAGTGTCAGTTGCTTCTCTTGCAGAGGCCTAGAGGGGATTTTTCTTCACCAAGAACTGACCCAATCCAGCAGCTATCCAACATCCAGAAATTTTTTTGTTTGTTTGTTTTATTGGCTGACTTACTTAAGTTACTAGGAACTACGCCATCAAAAGCATATTGTTTTCTTCTTTGAAGATTGACACCAGCTTTACAGCTTTTTTAAAGACTGACTTTGGTTTGCTATGCTATTTCCAAGGATAGATACTTAAAAAGCATCTCTGCAGCGCTCACTGGGCCATGAACTACAGCTTCCACATTTTAGTACAGAGCTCATCAAAAATATCTTACCCATATCCTAATATTCCTACTGGTAATAACCAGATGAAAGACGGGAAATCCATCAGCTTGTTCCTTGGATAAAGAAATAGAGATACTTGGAACTTCATGTTCATCACTGACACATTAAGTTGTATGCAGAAACATAATGAGATGAAAAAGCATAACTGGGCAGACTGAAGTCGCCTTCAACTATGTCTTTTCATAGTCCCCAAATTCTAGATCAGCCCCACTTACAGGGACTTTCCATCCTCTCTTATTTTTTGCTCGACTGTAAGCTACATCTCTTTCAGACATCTTAGTGATTACAAGGTTTTTTGTTTAAAGATGTTATTATTTCTAAACTCATTTTTTAAAGATAACACAGAGTGCAGACTCTTAGTAATTTTTGGCATGGTTAATATTAAATACCTGCAAAATATATCCTACTTGTAGTCTGTAACAGTGTGCCAAACTAACTATGTGACTGACCCTAGTGCCAGAAAACTAAAGAAATTTTAAGACTAGAGAATGCTTCTAGCTTACCTGAAGTGAAAAAATTAACAAGATCTGAAGTAACAAGGTCTCACTTAGGTAAATGATATGGCTCCCTCTTGTGACTTTAGAAAGACAAGTCAGATTTTTAAAATGTAAACTAAAAAAAGATCAAGAAAGGAAAGCTGTAGAACAAAAATATTAATAAATTCCAGCAACTGAGAAACAACATAATTATATTAGGATAATAGAAGTCCATAATTTGTAAATACTTATTTATCAGCACTTTCATTAGCTGAATTACCATTGATTCACTTTATACATGTAGGCAAGGTTTTTACAGTTGACAAAATAATGCAAAGATGAGAAGGAGTAGCATTTCTGGTGTGGCACATTTGGATCCCATCTGCAGCCCTAGGCAATTCAGTAAAATGGCTTTTTAATCAGTGAAGTGGACCATGATCCTACAGCCATCTCTGATCCCAAAGGTATGCACTTTTGGTTGTAACAGTCACTACTTTTCCAAATTTACACTAGGGCACAAGCATTTGAACTCCTTCTGGTGGAAAATGTAACATCTTTTGTTGTAATTATTATGTAATTACGGGGGAGGTCCCCAGGAGCCCCCGGGCTCTAAGGTCGTGTGTGTTCGCGTGCTGGTAAGCAAGGAGACTCTAGACGCTGGTGAGGTGCTGATGAGATGAGGGTTTAATTGGAGTCTTACCCCGGGAAGGCAGCATGGTCACTGAGGGAGAGAGGGAAGGGGAGAGAACAGTCTCTGGAGACAGCCAGGGCAGAAGAGCAGGAACTCACTTCCCCCTGCGCTCTTAACAAGGAGTTTTGAAGTGGGCACGGTAAGATTCTCCAGCCACTGAGGTTACAGATACACGATACTGCAGGGAGGTTACAGACATAGGATAAACTATACACTTTCCAGGCGTGAGCCAGAGCATACCATTTCCATAAAATGCAATTCCATAGTCTTTATCATCAGAGATGAGTTCCTGTCTCTCTGGAGGAAAAGAAAGGTTAAACCTCTGACAGAGACGGAGTGAATTCAAGTGGTAAATCACTCACTCTATAGGACAGGAATAACACAAAGGTAACCAGCATGCCGTCATTCCCTACACAGTTATTCCAGTCAGTGCACAGACTTGTCCCCAAGAAATTCAAGCTAAGATGAAGCATAGTTTGTGTGACTCTAACGATTTGAATTCATATCCAAAGCAGTCTAAGAATGACTGATTGACTACTTAATGAATAGGTGAAGAGCTACTAGGGTGCTGGTACTGCAAGACATAAGCAAATGCGATTTTGAGCTGAGAAGACTGAGTTAGCAGAATTAGACACATGGTAAATGAGGGCTGTGGAAAAGAATCCCCACAATAGGATAATGAAATTATCCAGATTGGTTATGTACTTATTTTGCTTCCATACAGTGAAAATAAAGAGATATGTGTGCATCTGTATTATACAGATAATCTGTAAAAGGTTTAATTTCAGGCTTCTAGTTCTTAGCTGGTTTGCAATTGATCTACAAGAATCTCATTGTCTCATTATTTATTTTTCTCCTTTTACCACAGATGACATATTCCCATTTTCATCTTTCAAGGAATATTTATCCTGCCAGACATCTTCATGAATAAGCATTGCTAGAGGAACAAAGTTAATGAGATCTATCCTGCTAATTTCCTGTCATGGTCTTTAAAAATGCTTTATGTTCCACACATAAACATGTATTCTACGTAGGATTATCTCCTTCTCTCTTTGCCCTCATGAAGTGCTCCAGAAGGGAATCAGCTGAGTGTACCAGAGCCAATGCCTCCTGCTGTGAATAATTTTCTATGACATAATTTTCTATTATTTATTTTCTTGTTTTTTCCCAAAACAAGTACCAGACGAGGCTGTTGCTAACAAAAAATCCCCACAAAACCACACACAAAATCCCCAACAACACCTCCAAAAAGCAAACAAAGAATTAAAACTCCAGAACAGAATAAAATATGAGGCACTTCATACTAATCTAGAAACTAATTTCTCCTCATGAATTTCTTTCTGTCCATCAATTACAGAATTAGGTTTTTAGTTAAAGCCAGCAAATGCAGTATGTTGCATTCCACTTGGAAAGAAAACACTGATTTTTCCATCTCATAACTAAAAATATATATAATGATTACACAGAACCCTTAAACAATGCAAGTTCCAAAGCAGTTTCTAACATGATGGTTCCTTGCCACAGCTTTATTCTGAACAGAACTTTAGCAATTCACTTTCATGTACTTGGGTTTAACATCCCAGAAAAACACTTAGGGACTTTAGCCTACAGAGAGAACAAGACAAAAGGATTTAGACATTTCCTGATGTGTTGGTGGGGTTTTTTGGGGGTTTGTTGTTGTTGTTGTTTTGGTTTTTGTTTGTTTGTTTGTTTGTTTGTTTTTCTCTTCCTCCTAGACTTAGGACAGAAAGCCTAAGGCAGAGCAGTAGAGATGTTTAAAAAACAAAAGAAAACCAAACCAAGCAACCCAATTAAGCACCCACCCACTGAATCAATCAACCAAAATAAAAAATAAAAAAAAATAAAAAAAAAAAGAAACACAACCTGAAGGGTTCAAAGTCTATACAGTAAAACAACTATAGAAGAGGCAGTCTTGTTTTCCCTTATTTAAATATAAAAGTACATGGAAAACAGCTGATATTTTTACTTTCACATAGGAACTAGAAGAGTAAAAAACAAAATACTGTTTCAGAGTTTGGACTTGAAAATATTTAATCAGTAACAGTTCCCAGATGTTTACTAGGAAAAGTTAAATACCGTATCTCTGTTTAGCGTCTTCTAGTCTTTTATTAGTTCCAACAAAGAACTTCCTCATTCACTCACTTGTGCTGTGGGTTTCTCTGCTCTGTACATCTCTCCTTTTGAGAAAAGGAGAATATACAGTTCCGCTATAAAAAAGGGAGTTGGGTAGGATTCTTTTTGGTAAATTTCTCGGACGAAAATAAAGTACAAATACAGCAATATTATACCTGAGAACCCTTTAGTGAGACCAAAAAAGGTAAGTGTTCCTACCAGACGGGAGAGAGCAAAAGGATCAGAGAGGGGAAAAGAGAGAGATAGAGAAAGAAATAGAAGAGAGGGGCAGAGTTACCACAAGAAGCCCGGCGCTCTGTGAGCGTCGGCCTGGCAGACGGGGCATGCATGCTCTCAGCCGTGATGTGTCTACGGAGCTCCCGTGGTGGGCTGGGCACGATTTCCTTACAGCAGCAGGCGGTGTGTCCCTTCCATTGGCGGAGAAAAGGCTGCTGTGGTTCAGGATGCGCTCCTAGAGCAGGCGACGGCGGCAGCAGCGCCCGAGAAGCACGGCAGGGGCCGCGGCACCCGCTCCGTCGGGGAGGCAGCGGAGCACGACACTGTGATGAGCCTGTGATGAGCTGGTGCGCTGAAAAGGTGAAGCAGAGCAAAGCAGGTACGGGCGGGGAACCACGACCACAGGGAGGAAGAGCGAGAAGGGGGAATAAGGGCCAAGATGACCCTCGAGTGAGCCCCTCATCCCTTCAAGAAACGTAAAGCACAAATGGCTGGCGTGGTGCCGCAGCTATCTGCTTTTATGTGCTAAGGCTTCTCCCACAGGCCGACCACACTGGCTTTTAGGTGGGCTTTCTTTGCGGCCATCCGAGCATTTGCCCCACCAGCCTGTGGGGGGTTTGCTCGCAGCCCGATCGTGGAAGTTTTCTCTGCCCTGATCGGCTGTCAGACGAAGCCCCTGCGGAAACAGGACTGTCAGCACATGTCAGCCCTTATAGGAATCCTTCACCTCATGTGTAACATACGCTGAGGCATAAATAAAAATCAGATTGGTCCCCCTCCGGGAAGTATCTTTCATCTTTCAGAATACGGCCCATAGCTGGGCTAGCTCGATCAAATAATGAGCCTTTGGCTGTGCCACAGATGCAGGAAATAACCAACCTCTTAGAGTAACTGTTTTGAATTAAACGCATTAGGTCCACCTTGAATTCTGCAAAACCACCTTCAAACTAAGAACAGGAGATGGCAGTAAAGTTCAATCCCATTTGTCATTCCAGTCAGTGAATGAGTGAATAATGGCTCTAAGAAGGTTTTTATACCACTTTCTATTTAGAGGTCACGTTTTCAGCCATGAGTTTGATCTCAGGTGTGAGTTTTGAGTTTTGTTATGTCTCCATTATAGTAGTTTGATCCCTTTTCAGAGACCAGTTTGGATAATGGCAACTTAGAAATGCAAATGCCCACAAATTAGAAGTAACAAACTAAAGAGATTTTTTTCCCCCAGCACGTGAAGTGACAGAGTAAAAAACAACAGCAGTACGAGCTGGCCTTCAACATCACACTCAAGGCCTGCAGAGTAAATCCATAAGCTTGTTTAGTTGTTCTGCTCTTTTTTTTCCTCTGCTGTTCTTTGTATTTTGGAATTGTTTTTTTCCAATGGGCTGGTATAAAGAATGATTTATATAGGTCCACTGAATGAAATCAGCTTGTGAAACGCTGCCTAATAGCAATAAAATGCTATGTCAAACTAAGGTAGTAATTTATCACAGTTCCCGCCTTTGCAGGAGCATTCAGGTTGTTTGAGATAAAAACCTTGGCAGACTCAGGCATTCATCTACCAGTAAAATTCAGTTTTCTGTGTGTTATTTGGAACGGACTTTTTGAGGATTAGACATGCATCACAAAGCTCAGTATCATGCACTGGTAATATTAAAAGTTGATTTTTTCGAGTCAACTCAGACTCTTCCTTTAGTTCAACCTTCCTCCCATTTTTATAACTATATGTCATGTCCAAGTATTCTGAGGCAGAAACACAGACTGGGCAGGTCTGATTGCATTGCCATGGATGATCATACTGTAAGAAAATGATCAGCAGATTGGTTGCTCAATGGCCTCCAAACAACACCATTAAAACAAAACAGTACTCTTTGTGCAATTTTCTTCTTTTTTTAATAAATGTTAAGCCAATTCCAGATTAATAAATACATTTATTAATTATCAAGAATCAACAAAATAAAATTTAGAATAAGCCAACAATCGGAAGTTCAGTGTTGAGTTCCCGGGACTGGCACTGGGTGAACCTTAGCTACGGCCTCTAGCACACTGTAACTCCCCCTTTCACAAATCCAGTCTTTTCGGAGTTTCCTTATATACAGTTTATTTATGAACATACATGAAATAAATGAATAAAACCACACCACAACAAAAATCATAGATGCATATTAGAATAAGTTAGCTGAGACTCCCTTATCTTCATGAAGGAAAAAACAATTTTTTATTATCACAATGCATTTTATACAGTTTTTACAGACCTCGTATGCAACTTTAATTGGTTAATAGCTGTCTTGCCAATTACTCTATTGGTTAGTAAATGGCATTGTCCATCAAATCTCTCTATTATTGGATTGTTATCTTTACTGATTCTCATGGGACAAATACCTTGTTATTGCAGGTGCATTTGTTTTTCAACTCAGGAATAGGTTGCTATGCTAGCGAGTTTTCACACTAAGATTGTTCTGGCATGGCAACTTGGAAATTACTTAGAAATGACAGGCTAAATGTGGCAATTTAGCAGAGCAGACCTGATTTTATGAGGCCTTTCTTTTATAAATCTTTTACCTGTCATGACAGAAGCAATAGAATGGTTTGGGTTGGAAGGAACTGTAAATGTCACCTAGTTCCCACCCTCCAGCCATAGGCAGGGTCACCTCCCTCCTAGAGCAGGTTGCTCAAAGCTGCATCTAAGTCTCTCCTTGAACAGCACCCCTGGGCAAACTGTTCCAGTGCCTCAAGAAGCTGATAGAACCTGTCTTCTTTCAGTTTAAAATTCTTATTCCTTGTTCTATCACTGCAAGCCCTTGTCCAAAGTTTTCTTGTAGGTCCTGTTTAGGTATTGCATATCACCATGTTTAAGAAAGACAAATGCAGTATATTAGATTATTAGGATTTTAAGGGTTTAAAGAGTTTTTCAACTAGGAAATATCATTTGTTGCTTCACACTTGATCACAGTTCCTTAAAAACTAGGCAATCAAATAGGTAGATTAATTTGCCATAGTACTGGTATGGCTGGGAGTGGCAACTGGGACATCAGGTGACTTAATGTGTGGACTTTGCATGACTTACCTGTGTGTGTCCCTGAAGCTACTGATTATGAGAGGTCTTGGACTGCACTGTTAGCTTATATCTCTGATTATTTTCAAAGATAAAGCCTCAGAAAGCTTAAACAGGTGGTGGAATAGTTTTATTTTGTTAACATAGTATAAAGTGCACATACATTTAGTTTGCTAAACACTTGTCTTCTGGGAGAACAATGGAACAGTTTGTGGAAACATCTGATTTTTACAGCTTGAGACCAGGGAGGCTGAAAGACAGAGACCATGAGTGCACTCCAGCACTCATGGTGAGACACAGCTTGGATAATCCCGCAGAGTTGACTTTTAAAACCAATCAGCAGACTCAGGAGGTCTTCCAAACATGGGCCAGAATCTTTGTACTATCCCTGCATCTACCAATTCTCTTTCTACTAATGAACATTGATGCCAGTGTGTAGAAAACAAATTGACAGTTTGTCTAAAATGACAAGACTGCTAAGCCAGAAGCTACCAGCAATAAAGGATGCAGCTTCATTCAGTTTGGTCCCAGCCATGTTGATGTTTTGCTGCTTCATCCACATAAAGCTAGGTGTGTTCAGCAAGCTCCTTCCTTTATTTGGTGAAAGTGATGTCACTTTTTAGAAGCCCATCTCTTGTTATGAGACCTTTCTAGCACGTGAGCTGGTGACTGCTGCCCACTGCAAGTCAGAAAGTAACATGAAACGTGCTTAATACTGAATAAAAATAAAGAAGAGTCCTGATTTGCCGAGCTGACTGATCTGACAAGATTTTCTGGTGCTCTAAGAGTATTCTGGAACACAGCTGATATGTTGTAAATGCCAAATTTCATCACTGGTATGGTTTTGGTTTTATGTTGTTGTGGTTTTTTTTTTTTTTTTTTTCCTTTACTTTCAATGGATAGAGTGTCATTACACCAATAGAGCCCTGCTGTTCATATACTTCTCCTCCTAACTACTGCTACCCTTTGTGCCATATTAATTACTGAATTGTTAGTAATTACCTACGGTATGGCTTTTAGAGGTGTGAGTAATGTGTGGCTTTTACTCTGTCAGAATGGGTCCACTTCCCAAAATACATCCATCAGGTGGGTTACACCTTCACATGACCTGTCAATTTACTTTAACTGCTCTAATTGCCATGACATATTAAATACAATCTAAACTTTCAAACCATGAGTGTCATCTGTTCTATGTCAGATCTTCTTTTTTTTTTTTTATCAGGAAGATCTGCTTGGTTTTCATCCATCACCCGCAGCATTTGCTTCACTTTTTATTTTATGCACTCCACAAGGACTGTGAAGAGCAATCTGGAATAGAAAAGGGAGGCTGAATTGTGCTTTGCCATCATATTGAGCAGCAGCAGGAAAAAAATATCCTATTTATGGTGGTAATGCAGAGCTGAGACAACCTGTGCAGTGCAGCAAAGCATGTGGACTGCAATAGCCAGTGTTGCTTCTGCCCACCTCCTTCACTTCTCAGCTGATGCAGGGAGGTGGCTTCCTCTTGCTGCTCAGCTTTCACTACTGTATGGAATCAGGATAGGGAAAATGAGGGAAGAATGCAACAACCTTCTATAGGAGGGTTTCCTACAGTGCTTTCCCCTGACAGAACAGGTCTCTTCTGGCCTTGACAAGGGGATTGTCAGCAGCAGACTGAAGAGCCTCATCACTGCTGGACAGCCTCAACAGGCTGCTGTGGTGGCACGCCCACCAAAACACTGGACTGGAGGCACTGCTGGCAGTCCCTTGTTCAATGTCCTCCCACTCAGAGCCAAGGTCACTTTGAACAGGTTTTTCATGTGTTTAACAGAAGTTTCCTGTACTTTGTGTCCAATTGCTTCTGTCATTGGATACCACTAAGAAAAGTCTGCTTGTTTTCTTCACTCACCTCATTAAATGTTTATATGCAGGGATGACATCCCCTATTTGCCTTCTACAGGATAAACAGTCTCGTCTCTTTCAGCTTCTCCTTGTGGGAGGGATGCCTTGGTTCATTCATCATGCTTGTAGGCCTTTTCTGCATTCCTCTACTCTGAACTGTTTCTCATACTGATGCGCCCGGAAGTGGATGTAGCACTCCAGACATGCCTTACCAGGGCTGATCACAGAGGAGAGATCAGCCCTTGAACTGCTGGTGACACTCTTTTTAATGCAGTCCAGGAGGCTTTTTGACATATTTGTCATGAAGGCATATTACTGGGTTGTGGTGAGCTTGGTGTCCACTGGGGTCCTGGGTCCTTCCCTGACAAACTGCTTTTCAGCTGGGTGGCTCCTGCATATACAGGCTGAGTCTGGTCCTCTCAATTGCAGGACTTTCCATTTCCCTTTATTCAACTTCATGAGCTTTCTCTTCATTGAGCTTTCACTCAAACTTTTGAGTGCCCTCTGAATGGTGGCACAGCCTTCTGGTGTACAGAGATGCACATACTACCCTGCAAAACTTCCTGCTGCCTTTGCCATTGGGTTTCCTTCAGCTTGCCAAGTTCCTCAGTTTCCCTCAGCAGCTGTTTTCCAGTTACTCCATTAGTCCCAGCATCTCTAATCTTCAGATCCTCCTTATGACAGAGAGAGACATGTGAAACCCAGCTCTCTTACTGGGTCGTTCTGGGGGGGCGGGACTGACAGTGGGATATTGAGCCAAATGATTGAGTTAGCAAAAGAAGTTGGTAAGATTCATGTACACCTGTGAAAGGAAAAGGACAAGGTTGTTGGCATGGGAGCTTATAAAACAAAGACAATTAAAAGGATATTTGCAGTTTTTCAGTTTTGTAGAAGCATGAGTATGTGCCTTTAGATTTTTTTATGAATGATTGACAAATATATTGACGTTAATTGCTTTGTATTTATGAACACAATGAGCTGTTTTAATTAACCAGTAATTTAAATACACACTTTGTTTAGAAATATGTTCTGTACACTCTTTGTTTAGAAATGTATAAAAAGGGAACACACAGCAAATAAAAGAGAAGCTTTTGAGATGCTGCACGGTGTGTCGTGTCCATCTCTTCAATGACAGGTTGTCTCTACAGTGCCATTCTTAACCCCAGCTCCTGCTCTTCTTGAGCTTCATACGTGACTCATATTGGGTGCAGTATTTTTACATGTATTTATGTGCATATATGTGCTTACTTGTGCTTTAGCAATGAGGACGAAGAGAACAATGCAGTGAGATCCCAAGTCTGTATGCTGGAGATAGTTTCTTTTGCCCTATTAGACCTCTTTTCCTCTGGGCAGCCAAATTCTAACCGAGGCTCTTGAGTTTTGTTTTTAGGAGACAAAACTTTGCCTTTAACTGGCTTCGTGCTACTTACCTGTCACTCCCTGGAGTGTCTCATCAGGAGGTCAGGTAAAGGACATCATAAGGCCCGTGAGTTACCCAAGCTCAAATATTTGACAGACAAAAATGAACAGGCCAGCTTAGCTAAGGAATGGTTACTCACATGCTTTGTCTGATCCCACAGTGTTGGTAGAGGCTGCCCAGTTTGCATTAGCATGACATTTGGTCCATTTTTCTTGGTGTCACACTGGTGACAGAAGGACTGTGAAGCTGGTGCATTGGCAGTGATGGATCTCACCTCTGAGTCCAGGGGCCTGCCAGGGAATTCTGCTCGGTAGTATGAAAAATGTGGTATGCATTTTTCTTGCTGAAGAGTTAGATGCCAAATTACTAAACAACACTTCTGCATTGTTACGTTTATTTTATTCATATTCGTATTTGTATTCCATTGCTTCATCCATTATTATTGGTTTGGAAAGTAAACTTTTCTTTGAAGGACTATAACAGTTAATGTCAGTCCCTCTTCCCATACAGTTGAACAATTATTTAATAACAAACAGAACTAAAAATGTCTGAGACAAACACGACATCATTAAAAAAATTACCACACCAAACAGAGCTGATGCATGAAGGAAGAAAGGAATCAACAGTGTATTTCTTAGAAGAAGCATTCTCCTTAAAAATTACCAAAATTTTAAAGAAAATATTTTATGGGAAAGAGCAGGGAGCGTACACGTGCATATGCTGGTGCTTCCACATCCATAACCCCAAACACACACACACACATATATATATATATATGTGCCCATGCACATACACACATGTATTAGATGCGATAAGTAATTTATTTTTTTCTCTGGGAGAAAATTATTATAACTTTTAATTGTATTAATTACATCTGTCTTTAAAACAGGAAAACTTGTTAAAACACAGAACAGAAACTACTTTAAGAGTTCTAACATATTTGGCTAAACCTTGGAAATCATTGCCTATTTAGCATAAAACACATGAAAAAAATCATCTTTGATAACTTTTTATTTAAATGTACACCATCACCAGGTTGTTAGTGCTGATTTGGCTTGTTTTGCTTTTGGAATAGTCTCCATAATTATTAAAAATGTCTTATATTAAATTTTTTCCCCAATATATAGGAAAAATATCTAAATACTGACCACTTGTCTATACTGGGTGCTCCAGTGTTATCCCCTTTCTAAAGCTCATAGAGCATGCGTCACTGTAGCAATCATATTTCTGTTTTACATGCAGTGACTCCTGTTTTGCTGCTCTTGCAAGTATCTCCTGCTCTCTTGTTTTTATTCTTCTCAAGAGATGACAGCCCTTGATAGTCTCTTTTCAGAGGGCAGAGGTGAGAGGTAGCCCTTCTGGAAGGCGAGAAAGACACTTTTTGTAACAGCACTGTCCTTGGGGAAGCAAAAGGAACACTTGAAGGGCTGAAGGCTGTCTCTGAGACCTCCCATGCAGAAAATGAGAAACCTCAAAAACATGCAGAGAAGGTAAAAAGTGACAGGAAGGAGTAGCTTTTTGTGAGGGGGCCCCTAAATGTGGGATTTATTTAACCCAAAGGTGCTCCAAGTTCCTGTTAGTCTGTTGTTAATAGAGACTTGACAAGAGTGGCTTCCCAACTACCAAGAGTATCATTCCCTGTATCCTCTCCACAGACAAGGAATTTGTGATCACCAGGGGCAGTGTTCACCCATTAAGTTTCTGCACATCTTGAGTTGATGTCTGCAGGTTCCTGTAGAGTTACAGTCTGTTTTCGTCCTCTTTCCTTGCCTTATTCTTAATGAATCCATCCATCAGGAGAATCAAATAACTTGCAAAAATGTAGGTTTTGCAGCTTTAGAGCCCGAGTTCTTGGAGAAAATTAATAAGTTTCGTAAGTCCCCAGCTTCTGTCAAATCTGATAGAAATCATCAATTTTGCTGTTGTGGATTAGTAAAAAAACCCACTCTTCAAAAGACCCCAGGACTCCATTGATCATAAAACCCAAGGGAGGTTATGTTCAGATTTGTTTCTTATTACAACTGTCACTAACCTATGTTCACACAAAACAGAAGTTCATTACAAAATCTCCTATTACAGAGACAATCAATGAAAGCTGTTAAGTCTTTAACAACTTCAGTTCAGAAGTTGTTCAGAAGTCAAGTTTGGTGTCATAGGAACTTTTCACAATCTTTCATTACTTCAGAGTAATGCTGAGTTTCAGTCAGTTGAAATTATTCCTCTATAAAGACACTATAAAGTGCCTTGAAGCTTAACACAACAGCATCTTTAAAGCTAAATATTGGGGGGGGGGGG